>VXBI01010041.1:549965-617063 GCA_013397375.1 Toxostoma redivivum | reverse complement strand
TTTTCCTCTCTCCTTTGCTGCTTCTGATGGAAGCCCACTTCACTTAAAAATCCCCAATGTCCCTTTGAAGAGCTCTGTCCAACTTGTGGCTGGCAAGTTAAACAAACCTGAAAAGCAAGACTGTGTGCACAGGCCCTTCTTAAGGATGCCTGGATCCTGGCCTACCTAAAGCCTTGAAGGGCAAAGCTTGTGTCAAAGTTGGGAGCTTTTTGTGAGGAATCAGACTGGCAAGAGAGCACAGGACAGATGTAGTGTTGAGGTTGTTGTGAAGTAACCTCTTGCATTCTGGATTAATTACATTTATTTTGAAAGGCATTATGCTCTCTCACAGGTACTGTAAATGCTAGTAATATGGCCTGAAGGAGAGCTGCATGGGTCAATCAAAATCTACTGCAAGAGGCTGTACCCAGTCCCAAGAATTACCCTGTGCTACCCCTGAAAGTGGCTGCCAAGGGAAGGCACCAGAAGCCTGGCAGATCACCATCAGCCCTATTGTATGCCTTAGTCAACTGTGCAATTCACTTGTTACCTTGTAAATTACTCATAAGGACACTTCCCAGTCATTTTCCTGTAGCCATCACAAACAATGTGCAACAAAGTGGCAAGGCATCAAAATCCCAGATAACCCATAATTAATGAAATGTCTGGGAGACAGTGCTGTTCTCACTGGGAATGGCTGAGAGGCAGAGAACAGTATCAGCTGTGTACTGCTATCATTGGGGATGAAGAGATCTCATGATTCCCTCAGTGACTCCAGATATATATATTGAAAAAGAGAACCTCAGCTTTAAAGCTCTCCATGGGTAAATGCCCAGGAGGTAGAAAACCAGCACCCAGCATGTCAGGAGAAATAAGTGGAACCTGTTTGCTGCTTTGTCCTTCAGCTGTTTCTGTGACTCATCTGTGGGGCAACACAGCAAAACAAATTTTTGAGAAGGGGAAGAAAATTGTCTAAATCCTTATGAAAGCCAGTTTTGTCATAACACAAAGTGAAGTCAAGGGACAAGGAGAACAAGTTTTTAGGAACTAAATGACAAGATGACATTGTCAGATCCCAAGGGGTGTAATCAACAAATAACAGTTATGTTTTCACTAACTAGTAAAGCACCACAGCTAGAGAGCAGCCCTACCTGGAGTTGCTGGCAGAAAGCACCAGGGGAAACATGGACTTTTCAGCTTCTCACCCAGTCCCACCAGCGAGGAGGCTGGGGGTCATGAGAAGCTGGGGGGACACAGGCAGGACAGTGGGCCAAAGGAATGTTCTGCACCACACAGCAGCAAGTTCAGATGTGAACAAGGGGGAAAGCTGCCTCGGGACTGCTGCTCAGGGACTGGTTGGGCTTTGGTTGGCAAGCGGTGAGCGATTGCAGTGTGCATCACTTGCTTCCTGTAGTCTTCTATTATTGTTATATATATATTATATATATCATATCTCTATAACATCTACTATATTATATTAATATCTATTATAATAATCGTATGCCCTATTAAACTGTCTGTATCTCAACTCACAAATTTTACTTCCCCCCCACCCAGTTCACTTCCCCCACCCACTGGGAAAGAGCAAGTGAGAGAGTAGCTGTGTGNCATTTCATGTGGTTTCATGTGGAGCCTGTAGATTGGGGTTTCTTCAAATCTGTGACACACTTACTCTGGACATTACACCTAATGTAATGGAGCCAACAGTGATCCAAAAAATAGGAAAGAAACTCCTCATCACCACAGAGGCTGTGGACCTTCTGCCTTTTAGTGACTACAGTCACTTTAGTGACTCCAATGCCCTGGAGTCACACGAGATCCCACATACACAGCACCCATCTCTGTGTTCCAAGCTCCTCTCTGACTGGAATTTTTATCAACCCATTGACCCTGGGAGCTCAGCAGATACTGCTGTGCTCACACACCAGGCTGAAGTGCCACCCCAGGAGGTGTAAGCACTCCCACACCCCACTGGCTTGGAGGCCCTTGGCACCCATCCAGAGTCCTGCCAAAATGTGCTGCTCTGTACTCAGTGCTGGGAGATGAAGCCTAGGTATGGCAGCTGGCCCCTTATGTGCAAGCTGTTGGCTCTTTCTTAAAATATAGTGTGTGGTAAATGCTGCAGAGACAAACCAATCCAAAGGCTGAAGCATATTGAATGCCCCCAAGGGCAGACTGATCAAACACACAGAGCTGCATGAACAAATCTGGAACCTGCTGAAAGCAGGGATGTAAACAAGTCAGGGAACTGGTCAACTGCTAACACCAAATCAAAAGCAGAGAAACAAGGGTCAGAGAGGTGTAACTAAACTGAGAGGCTCAAATCCCATTGTACAGCTAATAAAGCAGATAATACTTAGGGAGTTTTCTGGTACTACAGACTGAAAATATGTGAGTAGTGCTGCTTACTACTCATAATAATATATATAAAAAATCTTCTGTTAAAATAATAGTAATAACAGTAAACCTTACAGAAAATTACTGTACTTCAAGCAGCTTCAAATATGCTATTGTCTTATTCAAAAATTTAATACATGCAAAGCAGCATATGTAGAGGAGCAATCTACTGCCTGAAATTGTTTTTTTTTACCTACAGTTAATGTAAGCAATATTGAAGGTTGAAAGACTAAAGATTCTGGGAGTCTAATCTAAACATTAGATTATGCCTCAGGATATTTCATTACATTTCTCATCTCTCCCCTGCAGAGTGAGTTTGTTTTGCTTGTTTATGTGGGTGTTGAACATAACTGGAGAAAAAGACATTTAAAAAATAGGACAAATATAATAGAATTTGCTTCACACAAAACCTGTAAGAGCCTAGTTAATATTCCAGAATATCTGTGGGGATTTGAGAAGGCAAACAGATTGAAATAAGGTATTAAGATTAAAACAAATAAAAAACAACAGATGGGACCTTGGACATAAATCAAACTCCACGCAATAAGAAAAATGCAAAATGCACTTCTGTCACATTTTATAAGGTACAATCTTTGAAAAAAAAGTTGTCATAGAAATAACATTTAAAGGCTTCGGTGCCCTCACTGGCATTAAGATAACACATTTTTGACAAAGAAACTCAGTTCTCAATGCAACACTTACATGCAGGCTTGGGAGATGCTCCCACTGCACATTCCTGGCACACGTAATTANTAAAAAACAACAGATGGGACCTTGGACATAAATCAAACTCCACGCAATAAGAAAAATGCAAAATGCACTTCTGTCACATTTTATAAGGTACAATCTTTGAAAAAAAAGTTGTCATAGAAATAACATTTAAAGGCTTCGGTGCCCTCACTGGCATTAAGATAACACATTTTTGACAAAGAAACTCAGTTCTCAATGCAACACTTACATGCAGGCTTGGGAGATGCTCCCACTGCACATTCCTGGCACACGTAATTACCTGGGAGAAGCACAAGGTGGATTTCTTTAGAAGCCAGTGCTAAGCTCAGCTCCTTGTGACGTGTTTTTCCATACATACAGATCGTTCTTCTGAGCACATGCTCAATGGCAGCAGCAACACTAAGCAATAACCCTGTGGTGCCTCTCCACACTCACCTGCCGAAGGAGCAACTTTCTTCAGTGATGGGACCTGAAACTGTCCTTGGACTGGGACGAGGGAAGAGAATGAGCAGCAGGAAAAGCATGTTGTCCACCACATTCCAGAATCTTTTTTTCAGTAACACTGAGAGAAGTGGCTCACTTAGCAAGAGTTTACTTAACACGAGACAGTATAATCTCCCCCAGGTATCCTACAAGATGCCAAATGATAATTTGCACAATTCTTCCCATTCAATAATAAACCTTTCCTACCTTCTAGGAATTTATCTTTCAAAAATATAGCATTTTTAGCTCATATTTACAGAACTTGCAAGTATAATAGATTTGTCTACATTTGTGTTGTGTTTAGACATGTAATGTATTTCTGAATTTCTAGTCTCATGTTAGAAGAACATGTGCAAATTACAGAAGGAAATTCTTCATTTACAAATGTGAAACACTGGTTGCTCTGGCAAGACATCAGCACAATTTCTGTACTGTGAGTATAATGGAATTATATACTATAAAGTATTTGTTTCAGATGTTGACATTATAAATTAATTTGGTGAGTGACAGTATTTCAATAATGTAGGTTTTATGACCATACTGTAGGATGATAAACATCCAGTGTAAGTGATGAATAGGCATCACAGACACTTAAGAGAGCAGAGAAGAGAGTTCACTCTTTCTGATTCAGGCCTAAAATCTTCTTTTGCTTCTACTTGTTCATATAGCATTTAGAAAATGTAAGGAGTTGGTGGAAAGCATATTGGTATGGCTTATTCATGCACTGAGAGGCAGTGACAAAGTGATTTTTCTTCTCTCTCCACAGACATATACTAGCTTTGTGGTTAAACTAATTAATTTGAACAGACTGTGTGATGAAGCATGAGCATGTGATTCTCCAATTTGGGAAAACACTGGGAAAGAACGGATCAAGCAGAGTTCTGAATCTTCCCTTGCACCCAGCCATGGGTTGCAGGGGAGCTTTTAACTTGTTTGGTCACATCTGAACCAGACATCATTTGTCTCTGTGGTACCATCCCGTCTTCATGCACTGCACCTTCCATTCAGCCTGACTGCCTCCAGGAGAGCCAGAGAGCCATCACTGAGAGAGAGGATGTCAGCTTGAAGAGCAGGAGAGCAAAGAAACCGAGCCCTGCTGCTGTTCACAGCCAAGTGCTCAGACAAGGTGTCAGGCTGATTCTGCTCAGCAGGAGCAGGCAGACATCTCCAGCAGTTGTGGCTGGCATGGCTTAGCTGGTGCTTCATCATGGTGAGCCTGGAGGGTCTCTTCCCCCTGAGGTCTGCCCAGAGCTGTGTGCTGAGCTGTCCCACCTCTCCCAGGAGGGGCACCTGCCTCATGGCTGCATGAGCAAGAGCTCAGCCTGTGAGAGCTGCTCTCAGCTCTGCCATACGCCAGCACGGAGCCACAGCTCTTCCAGCTGGCATCCCACCAGGGGCTCATCCTGAAACAACCCTGCCCTTCCTCCTGCTTCCCTCCCCCGCTTCCCCAGCACAGTCCAGTTCCTCGGTCTGCCTCCTGCACCTCAACCCAGGACAGGGGAAGGATTCCCAAGGTTCTTGGTTTGCCACAGGAGAACCTGGGAGCCCATCCTGGGGCTGGCTGCTGAGCTGGGTTAACACAGTGCCCAGATCAAGTCTTCTTGATACTGCTGCTTGCTTCTGCCTGGCTGCAAATACTCCTCATGTCACTTTCAGTTCACGGCTTATGTAAATAGATGGGAACTTCTGCTTGTCTGTGCCTTAAAAGCACATTTCTATCCCTCATGATCACAGGGTGAAGCTCAAACACATGATTTAGTTGCACTCTGACTTTCCAGAAGCCAACAATAAATAAAGTTAGCCTGCTTAATAGTGATTTTAAGCCAACCATTTCTGAGGCCTGATTCAGAATTGTTAGTGGTCCTGCAAGAAAATTCTTGGAATTACAGTATTCCCAATACAGTATTTCTACTCTCTCAGCAGAGACCAGTCCTGCAGGAAATTCTCTGGTCACCCATACACACATTGGCTGCACCAGTACAGCTGATGTGTGCATCACCAATGCCTACCTCCTGGGCTAGTCAGACCTACACCCTGCTACAGTGACTTGTGCCAGATCTGGTTTTTTAACTAATCCAGAGACCTGAAGGCACCAGAAGCTACTCTTTGCAAAGCATCTGCAGGGATCAATTATTACCTTTCCAGTAAGAGGAAAGGGGGGGCGGGGATGGGACAAAGGGAAAGAAAGGGAAGGAGATGGAGAAAACAGGTGTAATTTCAATATTACAGCAGACTGGCAAAATACCAATCACTGTAAAACACACAGATTGTCAGGAACAGAACCAGGAACACAGCACAAGCCAATCTCGCTCCCCATGCACACAATCCCATGTGCACAAAAGTACCTTATGAAAACTGCATTTCTAGTCACTCTGATTAGGATATCTGACAGCTTGTGGCATGAACTTCCCCCAAACAAAGGCTGCAGTAGGTGACAGGGGAAAGCAAACAGGCCTGTACCTTTGCTAGGAGCTGCTTGCAGGCCTGTTACAAGCAGAGGCACGGGTAAAACGAGCTGTACAACCTCTGCACCCTCTTTATCACAACGTCCTACACTATCCTTTCCTGTTAGCACTTGGCAGCAACAAAGAAATTGGGCCAAAGACAAATGCTGAGTTCTGCAGTGTTGCTGAGGCCTGAAACAAGTCTCCCTAGCCTCCCTTCATGCTTTCTCCTTCCTCAAATCTACCTCATGTACTTGAGGTGCTGCCCACTGGCTTTTGTCCATTATCTGCCCAAACCACCTGCCTGCTGTCTACTGATGGTATGTCCTTGTTCTCAAAAGGACTTGATGGACTGTGATAGAGGGTACTGGAAAGCTACTGTCCTGTGAAATGAAATGTACCTGGATCAGTTGTTTCCAATATTTCTCAATATTTGCACCCTTAACATTTTTCCAGTGCTCATGTGAGCTCTGTCTAGAAATGCCGTTTGCTCAGACACCGCATAGTAAATAGAGACTTGCTTTCCTTAATCACCTCCCACAGACCAGCTGTCCTCAGACAGCCTTATTTGCTGTCTTTGTAAATGAGGCATCAGTGATCCCCAAAGCATGACTTCAGCTCAGATCACCCTTTGAGGATTTCTCAGACTCTCCCTGTGGTACTGAGAGCTGTAAGAAGATGTCCTGACATAAAAGCAGAATACCCAAGTGTGACATTTAAACTACAGGAATAAAAACATTTCAACTCTTCACCGGATGGAGAATGACAATGTTTCAGGTTAACATGAAAAGCTGAATTTATACAAATATTTTGGTATAGTTGAGTTTTCCTGCCTGTGGAAAATTAACCTTCTTATCCAATAGAATGTGTTTTGGGTCATGGCAGTGAGCAGATGTGTATAATCTCCTGCACGTGGAGAATTTCCATAACATCAGAATTAGCAAGAAGTAAATAGGGAAAAAAAAACCTGAATGGAAACAAATGGAAGACTGACATGGCTGTGTTCCACAAAGTAGGTTCTGCAGCTGCATCACTGCTCTGGAACAAAGGGGAATATAATTATTGTTGTTTTACTTTCATTTCACATCAGCAAAGTAAAAGCAAATAAAAGTGGTTGTTGTTTCTGCAGGTGAGAGCTGCCAGAGGTGAGTGTACAAACTCACGCAGGGCAATTACAAGGAGACTTTCTTAAGCCTGAGTAGATTATGCACCCAAAGAAAAATCTATCAGTAAAATTCACCATTCACACTCTGTTCCTGCAGGGCTGAGTTAGGCTTCTCAGATGCCCTGAGGATAAGGCTCAGCCACACCTGCTGGGGTAGGGCAGGACTTGGCTGCTCTTACTGTCAGCCAAGCCAAGAGTGAGAACTGCTTTTGGGGACACTGCTACTTTTGTCATGCTGGCCCCAGCTCCCAGGGAAAGCAAGGCCTGCCATGATCCCTTCCCGTAGCCAAAGGTTTCTAGGTTTACTTGTGGGGCTGAGATGATCTGCCATACAGGCAGATACTCAACCATACACTACTTGCCTCATTTTGTTGCTTCCTCCTTATTTATGACAGCAAGAAATGAAGCTCCTCATTCTGTCTCCCCCTTCTTTCTTTGAATTTTAGTTCTTTGGCCAGAGACTTGCACCACTTATTTGCTTGCAAAAACCATCACTGTGGATAAAGAAAAATAAATTAACAGTAATTGAGGAAGAGAGACAAAAACAACAAAGCAAGTGAGCTGCAGGATGGATGCCACTACTCTGTGTACAGTGGAAAAGTGTCAGGCATTGGAAATTTGCAGCATCCTTCTATTATAACTTAATGTATCTTTTTCAGTTCTGCTGGATAGGACAGTAGCTCTGGGCTAGGGAAGCTTCTGCTTGTAAAAATGCCAGGATATTGTCTCTTCATGGGAGGGGGAACTGCAATACTTTGTGTGGGAAGGGTAAGAGGTTGCTCTTTTAATTCTTTTAATTCCTCCACTTGCCTGGTTGCCATCAATCCTATGCCTTCCCTAAATGTGATCCAAAACTGAAGAAGTATTTAGTTTAAAGCCTCTTTCTCCTGTTTTCCTGTTTTTCTGCATTTACACTTAGCAAGAATGCAAAGTGTGACGAGAGGTCATGCAGGGCCTGCTGCCCTGAAATGTCTGCAAAACCTGTTCAGTTCCAACACAAGCACCTGACCTGGCTGATCAGTGAGAAAGGGGGCAGAAGGGAGCAGAGCACTGCATCTCTCCAGCAAGGGCAAGCCCCAGTGATTCCTAATGCACAGGACCACCTGGGACCTGCTCATGCCAAAGGTGTCTGGAAGTCTCATTCATCCCTTAGTAATCAAGGAATTCCTTATTCTCCAACCAACCAACACAGCTGCAATGGGGGTTTCCTCTTCCTCTCATTCCTGGAGCATGTTAGTACTCGTGGCCAATAATGACATGAACCACCAACAAAAGACCATGCTTTTTGTCATTAATATGATCTTTAATAAATGGAATAATGCACCATTTTTACAGCAAGCCTTTTCTCTCAGGCCTAAAGAATAGCCTTTTAAATGTTCTTATCCAATGCCTCTGTATCAATACAATCTCTTTATTTAGGTTTATATATAACAAAGCAATTCTTACAAGTATTCATAGAAAACTCTGTAGTGGCTTTAACAATGTCAGCTTTCATAGTGGCATCCACAGATGATTAAAACCCAAAAATTAGCTTTTTATTTCATACTCACACTGTTCCATGAAACACAACTTATACAGCATAGCAAGGGTATTGGGCAGCTTATACAAAAGAAATAACTGAAAGCAATTATTTATAAATTCATACATGATATTTCCTCAGTCGTTTGAGAGGAAAACCAAAAATACCCGTTAACAAAAGGGTTCTGATGAGACTCCATATTCTAGGATTTCTCCCCCTCTTCCCCTAGAAAAGCTCGCTCAGAAAGTAATGCTCTCTTTACAGTCTTTCATAAGGAAAATGGCAGTTTCACATTTCTTATTTCAGCCTTTACAGAAGACCAAACCCTAGAAATTCATTCTTGCCATGTTCATTTTCCTCTTATACTGCATTTGGGGGGGGAAATAATCAACAGCGATTGTAAAACATGATTCCAGCTTATATAGATGTGAATAGAGCACGCTTTCCTCTAGAGACAAAAAGCAGACAAGAAACATATACATACAAACCGTTTTAAATAGATTTCAACAGTGTGAAAAGAGAGAAGAGTCACCAATCAGGAAATTCTAAAGTGACAAATGAGTCAGCTATAACTTGGACTTGCCTGTTTGTTCTTGTGACTTCTTACAAACTACAAAGACCAGAAACATTAACTATTCTCTGAATAAACAAGACTGAAGTGTGAAACTTCATGATACAGTTCTGAAGCACAAAAAAGAAAGTGAATCAAGTGCTCTAGAAAAAAACCTCACACGTTTGTTATCTTAAAAACAAGTGAATGGGCTACAAAAGTGGAGGTTTGGGAGACCTTGGAACTAGGAAGTTATAAAGGCTAATTATTTCTGCTTTAAAATAGTTACCAGGTGAGATGGTGTGCCCCATGGACACACTCCAGTGATATCTCTGCAGAAGATTGCAAGGACTGGGAAGAAATCCTTCCTTCCTGTGCTGTGGAAGCATGGTGTATGCCTTGAAGTTAACCAACTGAACAACTTGCAAATTCAAACAATTGCTGATGAAAACAGCAGTAGGCTTTGAAAAACAGCTGATGATTACTCTATGAATTAGCATAACTCCAACTAGTTCCTGCTTATTATGCACACATGTATATTAAACCACAGTGAAATAAACAGAAATGGCCAGAAAAAGTAATTTGTATTAATAATGCACTGCTAACACAGACCTGCATGGAGCCCAGATCAACATTAAAGGGCCTTGGTGTAAATAAGGATTTATCTTGAACCCTTCCACTCCCACTCCCCCAGTGCATCTCCACTTCTTGACAAAGCCACAGCTGCCCTGTGCTGACCCAGCTCCACAGCCTGAATCCCCCATCAGCAACACCCAGCAAGGCTCAGGAGCCAGGGCTGCCCCTGCAGTCCCACACTCCACATCAGCTTTCCTAGGGCTAATCCTCTGCAGAGAAGTTTAACACCACAGCCAGCAGAACCCGCCCCTCCTCTGCCCACAGTCAAAGGCAAACTCCTGCAGGACTCCAAGAGCACTGGGCTCAGCCATGAGGAGCCCATTCCCTCAAACACAGGTGCTGAACATAACATCCACTTGGATTTGCAGGAGCACCCACATCTGGTATTGCAGAAATGGAAGTTCTGCCTCCAATTTTACTCAGTACAGAAGAAACTCCAAATGAGAAATCTGATTTGTTACTCTTTCATGTCAAAACTGAACCTACTTGGGGCACGGTGAGATCAAAAAAGGGATGTATTTCTATAGCTACAGTTTCATATGACAATATAGAAGCCTAAAATGCAATTGGATTTAATGGACTAAAATACTATGTTTAATGGCAATCACATATATAGCTATAGCTACTACATAAAAAAGCCTTGTAAAAATTATCACATGTTAAGTGTTTTGGGTTATTTTTTGATCTTTGAGAGAGGTATCTTAAATGACTCAGCTTCATATAAAGCCTGTCATGTGCATTCCCAGGTTTCTCTCTCTCATAAATCCATTCTGCCCAAACAACCAGTGACAAGTCTGTCACGGGAGATCCTGAACTACTGGACTACGTGTCACAGTCTGATCCCAGCTTTACTGTGAAGCACTACAGACAATTTTAAAATGGCATATGAAACTCCCCCCCACATTATAGTTTCTACCAGTGCTACCATCTGATGCTGTAACTCACAGAATTTAATCCTGGAACTTACACACAACATACATATGCATCTAAATACATACAGAGTTACATAAAAATATATAGATCTGGCTTCACTGCAATATGTATAGTGTTTTCACAGAAGAAAGGCTTGAGGTTGAACAAAAAATAGTAAGCATGTTTTAAAAAGAAGGTTACTATATTTACCACTGGGAGACCAGACAGGAAAGTTCAAATAATCCAAATTTACACACAATACTAAGTTGTGCAGTCTATGATCCAACTTTCAATGACTGCTCAATCCAATTTCAATTTACTTTGATGAACTGCTACAAATCTTCCAATCAGATATCAGGTCATGTGTTTGGCAATTTTTATTTTTATGGCTTAAACCCAGCCTATTTCAGCAATGGGACCAGCCAACATTTTTATATAAGTAAAAATTACAGCATAATTAATTTCTAATGTATAGACTAAATATGTCAATTTTAAAATTCTGCTTAATTAGGCAAGAAATGTTCACAGTAGCATTTCAGTGGCAGAAGGGCTACAAACTTTTGTATTTTGCATTAAAGAAAATTATAATCTGAACACAGACACAGTAATGTTATATTAGTGGATGTTTTTTAACATTTAAAAAAGAAATATCATTAGAGCAAAATGCACTGAACACTGGAACTAGGGCATATGCAATGTACACATACACATTTTTAAGTAAGAATTCATCACTATTAAGTTTGGACCAATAATTTATTCCATACTATTAAAGAACTTCCTTATTCTCCTCTCTGAGGCAGATAAGATTCCAGATTGCTTTTAGAGAAAGCAGACAGGTAGGGGGATATGAACTTTCTGACTATATTTATGAAGTGGGTGTTTTTTGTTTCATGTTTCCTGAAAATTGCCAGCATCTATCTTGCATTGTTTTGTGCCCAGTGCACTAAAAAAAAAAAAATCAAAATGTGTTGCCTTTGAAAAATCAGGTAATTTTCTATATGAAAACAAGAGACAAACAAGTGGCACTAAGAAAGCTAAACAAGAACAGAAATATTGTTTCTGAAAATATTCTGATACTATCAAATAGTTTTCTTTTAAATTAGGAATACCTTTACTTTAGCTGTGCAGTGTAAGTGCATCTTGGATTTCAAGAAAGGCCTTGGTAATGCTAACTGGCTAGCATATGAAGCTGTAAAGCATTAAAAACAAATTCAGGGAAACGCTGCAGCTAATCTGACCTGTAAATGCCAATTTTAGAAGACGTCTGTTCAAAGGGTTAGAATTCACATTCTAAAAACCACGTTATGTTGGTATCTCTATTACAGGAAACAGAACAAGAGACAATGCATTAACCTAAGCAACTCTCCTGGCTTCTACTAGTGAGCCATTTTCTATACCCAGCAAGATTTTGGATTTTATCTTATACAGACAAACATAAGAAATGTTTGCTCTATCATTTCACTTCAATTATCCATTATAAATTACCATAACAAATATTCTACTATTGCCTATTTGACAGTGGCACAATCAATAGGTATTTACACTACCATTCTATTTTAATTTTGCTATATTTATCTTGTCAGCAATATACATGAGAAATTGATAGAAAATTATCAACTTTCATCATTTTAAGAACCAAAGAAAATAAGCAAATCATAACTCACAAGGAAATGAATCACATTTGTCTTCCTTGTTTACTGTACAATATCAGCTGTCCCTGTGTTTGATTTGTAGGATTCTCTCTCTTACATGTATTTTGTTTGATTAAGAATTCCCTGTGGCATGAGATAAAATTCAGTATAATTTAACTTACTGAGAAAGTATTCTATGGACACTGGATTATGTGCTGCGAGGAAAAAAAATGGCATTACTAAATTAAACATTAAAACCAAACTGCTAATCTGATTTCATCTAGCTGTGCAGAATTATAGTATTTTACTTAAGAGTTTGTTTTGACTGACCTTTAAAAAAGAGTAAGTTTTTATCTATTTAATTTATTGGGTATTTTGTAATAAAGTAAATTTTTCTATCATGTTACAAATGATATTTATCCATGGTAGATTGCACAGCTAATCTTGCTACTAATTCTAATTCATTCCAAAGGCCCTCCAGCAAGCAATAGAAGTAGACAAAGGAAAGAAAAAAAGTATTGTTTAAGAATATTGAAGGAAAACTGCAGAAAACATTTTCATCTGGTATTGAAGTAATTTTGATTGCATTGATCACAAGGAAGTTGGATTTCTTACAAAGGCATAGCCTGCAAAGAAAGGCTACGAGACTGGTACAATTCTGTCTCAGCAGAAAGAAGCAGCAGTCAGAGAAGCAATTTTTCTCTCCCCAGAGTTAGTAAGAGTCCTAAAGACTGTTTTCAGCCCACATTCTGAAATGCTGATGGATGATACATGCAAGGCAAAGCAAAAGTCATTGGGAAAGGAGTGAAGAATCCTCAACACCATGATAGGGTGCTCACCAAAAAACACCACCACACACTCCAAACAGAGACTCACAGGAGAGAAAAGAGTCACAGTGAGCAACATGAACAGAATGCCAGAAATTCTGATTCAGGTCTTGAAACCCAGCTGAGCAACTGGCAGGTTTTCAACATCTGGGACATGAGACTGCAGCAGATGGGAAGCCAGAGAGTGAATTAAAAGTCAAACCAGAAGAAGGCTGTGTTTTTAAAAAGGGGAGATATAACTGTATTATACAGGGGGAAAACATAATTATGCCTCAGAGACAAGAGGTATTATTTGAACTGGTGCTTAAAGAACACAGGGAGCTCAAAATGTGCCTTGTGGCTTGTATTTCTATAACTACACTTAATCAAAGTCTGGATTTATAGGGCTATCTCTTGGAGATATCTAGGAGAATCTAAGAAATGTTAAGAAGCATTACAAGAGAAAAACCATAGCTATCAAGCACAAGCAAGGGATTTTGGGGAACAGCAAGAATTAGATGCAAGCAAGGCATGTATTAGGTTTGTTGTATCAACAGATAGAGAAGAACAGAGTTGGCAAAGTTTACCTCAGGGGGAAAAATGGTGAAACGGCAAGGAAACAAATGAGCTTAAAAGCAGAGAGCATCTGCTTCAGTCAGCTGAAAGGAGACAGGCTGGGGGAGGCAATTGTTTGCTGCCAGTATCCTGCCACAGGAGTCTGGCAGGCTGACTGAATTGATTTTCTTTCTTTGAACATCACCAGTTTTCAGATGAAGTGATAAATCTTTGCTTGTTACCAAAGACTGATGTGTTACACCTTTTTATATCCAGATAGATTTTACTGAAGTGTTTTCAATTGGAAAGAATGTTTCTCAGGTGGAAGGCCATTTCTCAGGTGGAAGGAGGTTTTAACTAATAAGAAAATTAAATTTCTTTCAGTAGATAGTAAAACCAATCATTCCAAAAAAAGTGAAGGTTTACTTGAGATAGTGAAAAAACTATTTGTCTCAATATATATTACATTCACATTCACTGACAGCTAAAATCAATGTGCATTCAAACTGAAAGAAGGGACTAAGCAGAGAGGAAAAGAAATCCCCAACCCTCCCCCACCAACACCCATGAATTTTAAAAGCAAGCAATAAATTTTAACAAGATGAATGAGGGCCTCTAAGAACTCTGAAGGGAGGACGAGTTTCAAGTCAACTTGGCAACAACAATGAATTAGGATGCACCCACCTGCATAAGTAATCAGGCTGATTTTTACCCCATACTGTCTGTAAGGAGGTAAATCAGGAAAGATTTGTGACTCATCACAAAATTGTTTTGTGCCAAGTAAGATTCATTATTTTTTTCTCTGTGTAAACAAAATACGTTCACAACCTATCTTCACTCAAGCTTTTAAGTATGACAATTATTAATATTTCTGAATAAAATGTATTTTTCAATGTACATAATTAGTGATCTAAATAAGGTTTTACATAAATACAGGGGGTGAAAATAAAATGGGAAAAATGGCTGACACTGTTTCCTTACATTTGTTCAACATTTTGTTACTCAACTTCACAGGCTGGCATCTACTACTATAAAGGAAACACATTTTGATTTGGGAGGATCCAAAGAAAGGTACGGAGCTCAGATTTTTTCTTTTTGTTCCTTTTTTAAAGCCCTTTCAAGTTGGGGAAAATTCATGCATTGTCACCTCTGAGCACAATGTGATATTGGCAGCTGCTTCAAGCTGGCTACGATGTGCAAAGTTCACTGTCATGACCGGCTGACTGCTCAACTGTCAAGGAAAAATTAACAAATACAAAAACGGGAACATGTGGCAATTTTAGAAACACACTTTTCAATAAAGCCTACTGTGAACTATAGACTATTGCACATTTCAACATGACACAAGGAAAATAAGGGGTTCAAAAGAGAATACACTTTGTAACATAGAAATATACAGACTAGCTTGTGCACAGAAATCAAAACATGGTTACAAGACACCACTGCAGTCAAACCTGTCTTATAGTCTGCTTATGATCTTAGTGACCTTAAGAAACTGGTCCAAACTGATTATCAGCAATACTTTTTTTGTTACTTTTTTTTAAAAAAATATTTTGAGACCACATCTTTGATACACATATATATATTCCGTGGTCAAAACAGACAGACTTAACTTTAGCGATACTAAATAAAAGTGCAAAAACGTTCAAAAAATAAAACAAAATAAAAAAATATGGAAGCATAAGCTAAAAATTTTCTGCATAGCTGAAATCTATTTAAAGCGAGTCCTTGGTAGGGATTGCTGACAGGAGGAGAAAGCAGTTTTTTTTAAAACGTCTTCTGCATGTTTGTTTCAAATAATGCAAAAAAAAGGTCATTTGCCGGCGTTTGAAGTATTTCACAGGCAGTTCACCCCTGCGTCCTTGGAGACCATGGTGGTGGCAGTGCCCCCCTCTGCAAGGTAGACAGCAGTGCTGGATTTGGGGGGCACTGCCTGCTCACTGCTGTTGTTGTTGACCTCGCAGTGCAGCGGCTCCGTGGAGATGACCCACGTCGACGGACGCCAGCGCTTGAGAGAGTACGGAGTTTTCACACGCTTCTTGATCTTCTCTCCTGAGCCTGATTTGCCATCCTGTGAGGAGTCACCTACTGCAGGGGAAAAAACCAAACAAAAAAAAACAGAACAGAAAACAGTATTGTGAGGAAGGTAAGATGAGACTGCAGTCCAGGGTTGTTACTTATGTGAAACAGAACGAAAGAACAAAATCTTTAAACATGCAAGCAACTGTGTGGCAGAGGCATGACAGGTGTATCAACTACAACAGCTGCCACTAAACAAAGGCTTAGATTCCGTTCTCTGTCAGAAATTACTTCAGTGGAGTAATTTGTGTTACCTGGAATGCACATTGGAATCAAACAGGAGAATCAGCATTTGACATTTGAGAGGCTTTTGCAATTATAGTATCTTATATTACCTGTAATGGGAGGCACAAAAACACATTGCTACTACAGGACAGCAAAGCTTAAAATTTAAATAGTGCAATTAAATGGCAGGCCCCAAATCCTACTCCATCTGGCAAAGCATTTCACCTGAAGACAAAATGGTCCATTCTCTGTTAAGATATTAACTCAGGATTTGGAATGCTGGGTTGCAAAACTGAAAAACCAACGTTAATCATGATAAAACTTCAAGAGTCGAAATCTGATTGTTAAAAAAAACTTTACACAACCACTTAACCTTCAATTTAAGAAAGTCACTGCAATAAACTTTTCTCTTTATCTCAGTAAGACTTTAACTCAAATCAACATGTTAAGACAAAAATTAATGTTTCCTAATTAAAAGGAAGGCTTACACATTTCATTGCTGAATATCCAACTACATTTGTTGGAAGATATGTTCTGGTTTGGTTTTAAACTTGTTATTTTCAAAGATGCCTGGCATCTCAGTTTACTCCACTACTAACACAGCATCTTCCTGAACACAATCACGAGATTTGCAAGCACCTTTCAAGACTACAGTGACATCTGGAAATTTATTTTCTTTAAAATGCACACCAAGAGGTCTTTCCAGTAGCTCAAACAGGCTCAAATCTAGAGGATGTACCTGATTTAACTATAACTGCATGATTACATTCTTACTGTAAAAAGGAGAGTGCCACTGTAACCTCAGACCTCTGGCCATAAAAGTCTCAAGGAAGTTATTCTGAAATAAACTTTTAAGATAAATTCCTTCTCTAATTACTTGAATTAATTTTTATGTACATGGCAAACTGATGAAGAATTGCTCTAATTGTTTGAGCTAGGACAGCAAAATAGAAAATGCCTGACCCTCTGTTTAGGCTGGGCTAATACAGTAAAATCAGTTGCTTTAAAATCATGAAGCATATAAGTAGTTAATGTAGTAAATTATTTTAATGAATGCATCTTAGAGACAGCTACTCTTGAGAGAATGAGGAAACGTAAGGAAAAAAAGGTATAAGGTCCCCCTGCAGAAAAAAAAAATTACATTTTTTCAATATGCTTTGCAGCTACCAAAGGTAGGAGCCTTGCAAGGAATAATGAAAGTTAACCTAGAGACAAAATGGATGGGTTAGAAAGAGACAGATTTATTCTGTGTATGTAGAAGGATGATAGTGATCTAATATACTGGAAATGATGGAGACAGGACTTAATCAAAAAGACTGAAATCGTGCTGAGAGAAATTACATTGATATGAGATTTAATAAGTATGCTTTAAGGAGAGATAGGAGAGACAGAAATAATTTCTATTCAAGCAGATAGATGCAGTTATTAGGTAGAAAGGTGTCAGGGAAACTGCTCAGCCCTGCAGGCACTTACACTGCATACTACTGCTATCCAAACTACTTGTGGCTGACAGGTCCAGCGAATTAGGCCTCTGTGCTCTTCTGGGCTGGGTCTGCCCAGGATTTCTCACCACATTCTGGACACTGGCTGCAGCTGTGTCTGCACAGGGGTTGCTGTTGTTGTTGTTGGCGTTTGTCCGGCCGGTGTCCAGCGGCCGCTCCCTCCTGTCCACCAGGCGGTCCAGCACGCCCTCGTCATGGCCCACCTGCTGCTCCCGCCTCAGCAGGGGCTCGTGCTCGTCAGGACTGGAGTTGATGTTCAGCCGACTGTCCTCCCCACTGAACTGGTTCTGAAGCATTTCCTGGGCCCTCTGTGCCACCGAGCTGCTGCTCTGGCCAGAGGGCACCGTGCCATTGGCGTACTGGGCAGTGCCAGCGTGGGAGTTCATGCCGTGGCTCCTCCCGGCCACTCCGTTCATGGTGACTGTCACGACGTGAGGTTCTGCAGCGTTGATGGTGTTCATCTTGGCAACGCCTGTTTCCACTTGCTTCAAGTTGGATTTGTGCTTGCCACCAAATTTTAACCGTGGCTCCTTTGTTGAATTTTTGGTGTTCAGAGGGAGGCTAGTAGGCCTCTTGGGAAGGTTCTGCTGCTTGGGTAGAGGATAGACCTGAGCAGATGGGACGTCCGGAATCAAACACGCCTGACCATTGGCAGCTTGTGTGAAGTCCTGCTGTCCTGTCACCTCCACTGCAAGTTTTATCAGTGGATAAAGCAAGCTGGAACTAGTGCTGCTGAGTGGATCTGGCCCGCTAAACTGCTTAAGTGAATGTTCCATCAGATTCTCATCAGAGCTTTCTTTCAGGTTCTTATCCACTTCTTTTGGATCCAATTTATTTGTCTCCAAGTCCTCCTCTGTTAGCTGCAGACAAACAGGGGTGGGCCCACCTGGCTGCATGACATTTGTAGTGTGTAAGTTTGTTTCATCTGAGTAAGGCATTTCAGATATGGTGGTCATGCCAGTGCTGGGAGTGAGGCCAGTTGTATTGGTGGTGGACAAACTGGTGACACTTGTCTCGGGACTAGGGATGCGAGCTTGTGCCTGCTGCCGCTCGTAGTTAATGGAATTTCTATTCTTTTCCCCTGAAGTCAATGGTGTAGTGGACATTGAATGTTCAGAAGAAATGTTCTTCACTATGCTGTCAGTGTGGTGGATTGAATCTTCAATGTAGGAAGAGGAAGAATAATCTGGGTACGGCCTTATCTTTGATACACGTCTATGATGTGACAGATTCCTTTAAGAAAAAGAGAAGTGGTATTAAGATCATATATGTACAAATCACCTCATACTACAATGCCTCTCATTTAAGAGAGCTGAGTGTCTTTCTTTTAACGCATAAACTAAGGACAGATACAGTACAAACTGAGGTATTCCAGCAACTTCTTTGAAAAGTGCTGGGGATAAGAAAATTGATTTTAGTAGGGCAAAATTTCATTATGGATGCTATTTCCTAAGAGAACAGCAATCTTCTACTTGTCCAATATGCTGTTTGTCCAGTTGGCTATGGTTCTGTTCTAGATACAGAGAAGTGATGCTGAAGAAGGTCAACAAAAACCCAACAGACAGGATCAAGAAAGTGATTCTGGGAAAATGTCACAAGGTCCTAAACCAGGAAAACTACTATTTTGACAATTTAGGTATTTATGATTTGAACATAATATTTTTTCATGACAATAAACACTGTCAAATACAGCAACATTATTCTTCTCTCAAATCTGGACTTCTAAAGTATACTATTAAATACTAAAGTCAGTTCTGCAAATTCTTATTCCCTCTGGATCATATATAAGCAGACAACATGCAGCACTTCTCTTGCTGGGGTCAGAATAACAATGATTTAAACAATGGCCCTGCAGTTTGTTGACCGAAAAACTACAGGTTTGAGACTTGGTAATTTCCTGAACTCATACAGATTGCAAATTCAGAGTTTTTAGCAGAACACTTTAAACAGAAGTTGGATGCATCATTTAGCAAGTGTACTTAAAGACAATCCACTTCATCACTTCATATCATGGCAAGCCTGCTGAGACAGTTTGCCTAAGCTCAATTCAAAAGAATCCTCTTGTGAGAAATACACTTCTGTACATAAAAGGTGTCTGAATTCTGGGGACACACAGGAGATCCTAAGAACACAAGAAATAGGGATTATGTCATGCAGTACCCATATACAGACTAGGTCATGTAACACACACCACTCAATGGGTGCAGCAAGCTTGAAGCTTCTGTCCTGGAGTGAGCTGAGCGCTGCATTGGGCATTTCCTGCGGACTAAACCCAAATGTGGTCTTTTCTTACCTCTCATTTTGCATGGCAGTTGACATAGGGTTGACTGTTGGACTAACTGATTTATTTCTCTCCCAAATCATCATGAGTTCTGCCATCCTCTCCTCAGCACACTGTGCTGTTAGTCGAGCTTCCGCATCTTGATCCCAACAATCTTCAATTGTTTCTTTAAGTGACCTCACAGCCTGCACAGGAGACAAAACCCCTTTAAGTTATTTTATGTTTATATTGTCCTTCTGATTCACTGTTTTATGGCAGTATTCTGCATGCCTGAAAACAACCACAAGCCGGTGAAGGAGAGAAATAGAAGATACACAATTTCATTCAAAGCTAATTTAACCTAATAATTGCAATATGCAAGTCTAATATCACACCCCACATACACACATCAACTGGGAAGACACTTAGGAAAAGCTACATTCACCAATGTCCATACAAGCTTCAGCCAGCTCTCTGATGGATGCATGCTCTGCTCACCCTCCTTGCCTTATGGGAGCTGTGTACTAAGGATTGCTGATATTCTGGAAATGCTGCCACAGTTATCCTCACAGTTCTGCTAATGGTCACTGCCTTGCTCCCCTGCACTGAATGTAAATAACAGCCATGCTCACTTCATCATCCTTGTCTTCCTCTGTTTACCACAGTGACATCCAAATGTCTCGTAAGTATCAATGAATTTGTCTGCGCCATGGGAGGAGATTTTTGTTGCACTTGTTATACAGGTGGAGAAACAGAAACACACACGTGTTCCTGGCATCACACTGCAGGATGAACTGTACAGTCAGGATTAGAGCTCAAGACCTCCAAAATGTGCTACCATATGTTCAGGGGACTAGAGAGGAAACAACTGAAATTACAAGCACGGAACACTTGTGTTTCCACTCCATCTGGAGTACAAAAGCCAGGCAGACATTTATGGGCCCCTGCTGCCAGTCCACGGCCCATGAAGAGGATCTGGGTTGCCAGCACCGCCCATGTCTACAGCCCAGCTTTAACCTCTCCAGCACTGAGGACTGTGCATAATCCCAGCTGGGCACTAAGGCACTCAGTGGGTCCTGCTGACTGTCTCAGTGCCAGAACTGCCTTGTGCCCTTCTGGCACTGGAAGCCAGGACTAGCTCTGAGCATGAGCCAAGGGCTCCTCACCCACGGAGAGGGCTCCTGGCCTCGCTTGCATCTGGCAATCACTGCTGCTCTGTGATGCAGCTCTGGCTGCACAGGTGGGGACGAGCCCCCCTACAGCAAACCTTTCATCTCCCTTCCCACAGCAGATCACAGAGGGGATAAGCCAATATCCTCCCCTTAGCTGAGGGACATGAGTCTAAACACATCCTCAGGACAAGGACAAGATAGGGTACTGGATCCACTTTCCCTCCCACAATAAAATGCCTTCATTCAGCTTTTAGGACCTGATTTTGTCACAATTTAGTCTAAGTCAGTGGACACCCTAATCTCCTGCCTTGCCTCTTTGCAGGACTCTCTCCTACAGGTTTCACTAGCAGGAAATTTAACCACTGTTTAATTTAATACTGTCTGTCATCTAGCAGATCCTTTCCTTTTGATGTGTTAAGGATCATTAAAGGAACACAGTAGAGACTGCATAGACAGTTATCAAAGCTGAAGTTCTTCAGCATCACATTTACCACAACAATGTGTTTTCTATTCATCTCAGATTGAAAGACAACTATGCTAAAATTAGCTACTTACAAACACTAGCATTCATCAAAAAGATAGAAGAGACCAGAAATCTGCATTATTCTATTATTCTGTTAATATCCTTCAGTGCTGAACTCTGAAGTGAAGCATGGACCCCACTTAGGCAAGTGAGACAAGAATATTGTAATTTCTCACACCGTTCAAAGCCTTTAAATTATTTTATGTACGTTCTGTGCTCAGGTTGCTGCTTTATATTGCAAAAAACAATACTGCTAACCAAGGTCTGTAATATAACATAGATGGCTCCAGAAGCAGACTAAGACTGCATAGGTAACAGAGCAGGATTCCACATCTTTTGAGTACCTTAATTATGTGATTTTAAAAACCCATTACTTTTAGTTTGTATTTCTCTACTGACAAAGACAAATGCATCTGTTTCATAGATGAATTTGCATTAAGGTGTTATAACCCAAAATATCGGCAGAGCATTAAATAATCTTTTATCCCATGCATTATACACAGGAGGTTAGGACATGGGTCTAGAGTAAGGTTATGTGGAGCTTAATTTTCTACACTATCTGCCCTGGAGTGCTCATTCAGATATCCTAGACTGGCATAGGGTGGAGGAAGTTGTTTGACACCTGTGAGTATTCTTTTCTCTTGAAGTAATAGCATAGATCAAGTCTTAGAACTGGAGTTACCATCACCATTTTGATTATTCAGAAAAAAAATTAACTAACAACACAAAGAATGTGTTAGGCATTTTCAACACGGGGATCATCTAATAATGCTGGAGTCTATCAGCTTGCTAGAACATAATTAACATTTAAAAAGGTAGTCTGCAAAACAAAACAAACCTTGAACTGTTTCAGTTTTAACTGTCTTCAGAAACAGCTGTCAAGCTTGGTTCTTCCAATGCTGCATTTGCCAACATGGCTGTAGTTAAAACAGCTGTTGTTTGATTTCCTATAGACTTTGGGCACTGATTTCTCTTTTTTCCTCTTCCCCCCTTTGCCCCTGAGACTGGGTAGCCAGAAGTGTAATAAAGCACCTCTCTTGGAAGCCTCTCAGCTGGGTTACAACAAGTTTTACTGCAGTGTACCACTGCAGGCTATGCTCCACTCTCAAAGCAGCTTCCTACATATTTACAAGTACCAGCACAGGTGAGGCCTTGGGCTCCTCCTAGTCTGCGCAGTAGCTACAAACTTATCAACCACCAAAGCCTCTGAAGATTGATGGGCATCATTTCAATAAGGGAGTAACAAGAAGTATCTTTTTAAATAACAGTCAAATATGCCATTTTCATATTGCAATTAAGCTGTATTACCTTGTATCAGGTGGAACCCAGGAACTGTTTGCATAGCACTTCGCTTGTAATAAAAGACAAACAGCCACCTCGAAGCCAAGGGGATTCACATTACCTGACCCTTTGCTGCACATGAAAGCAAGCACAGACTCTCACCAGAGTTCAGCTGACTTGCTCTAACTTGTTGGCCTGCAGGAGCAAGGCTGTAAGCCATAGCTACACTCATTCAAAACAACAAACAATATTATGATGTTTATAGTCTTGAAAATAAAAATTGCAGATCAAATGAAGCCATATAAATTTTTTTATGTAGTTATAATGAAATGATTGCTAGAAGCTTTAGCCTCTGCAAATCCTGAGGACTATGTAAGTTCAAAAAAGTTTATTACAATGTTTACCAATTCTAGTTTTGGAAGAGTATATTGACGTTTTTGCCAGCTATTTTAGTTCAGTTTTATTAGTTTATAAGATGTCAGAAGACAAAAAATGGCTTTGTGTTTCTTATTCAGACCACACAGAACACATGAGCACTGCATGTACAATACTACAGATAGTGTCTAAAATTAATGTAACAGGTTACTCTCTGCATATCACACTGCAGCATGCAACAACAATAACAACAACATTTTTCCTTAAAATAAATTTACTTTTCATGTCAATAACTTTTAAAAACTGAATTCAATATTTAAAAACTCCTGACAGAAACAGCTCCCAATCCTTAAATACTAACAAAGAGGAAAATAACCCCAAAATCTAAAAAATTGCTTTTAAGAAACGAGTATACCCTAAAGCTGGTTAAATCACTGTTTCTTTGAAAATATTCTCCCTCACCAGGCTGTTCTCCTTCCATGCTTCTGGGAATTTTGGTCTTTGCTTCTCTCTAGACACCAAGACTTGCATATCTTCAAAAGTGGGATGGTTTCCGACTTCAGTCTGGAAAGCCATCTGGTACTCTGGCACAGATTCCCCTGTTAGCAAAAGAAAGAAAGGGAAAAAAAATCAATCACAGATTAAAAGGCAGAGCAAAGGCTTTCAATTGATGAAAGGCATTATCAAAGTTTCTGTCTATCGAGATGTTCCCCACTTTCTCCCAAGTTTAACTTCCAAAAAAAGCTGAATTAACTGCAAATGAATTAAGTGCTGTTCAGCAACCACTCAAAAAACAGCATCCTCAGACTTTGCTGGTTCAGTGGCACATTTGGAATGTCTTGGAGCCTGAAGATGACATCTACTTTCTGTGAAACACCAATGACTGTTTATATTAATGTACTCCTGTACTTCAGGAGGAAGCCCAGCAAGATTACAAGCCTTGGCACACAAAGCACAGCTGTTGGACTGTAGAGACTAGGCTGTATTTTAGATTCACTCTACTTGCTGTAGCTTGGGAAGAAGATGGTGGATGTGGCACAATCTCACATGTAAATTTTAAGTCTATTTCCTTTTGGTTCATGTTACAGGTAGGGAGGATTTCCCTGAATTTTCTGTGTCCTATCACAAATAAAAGTACAGCTGACTAAAGGGTACATTAAATCACAGCATTTTTTCATGATGAAAAAGTCTGAAAGACACTTCAGGCACTTCTATCAGTTCTCAAAACTGGAAACACTGCCTTTGCCATCATTTTAACTCTCAGTGTTTTTAAACTCTGGACAGCAATAACTATAATAATAATGCTCAAATGGCACTTTGCATGAGGCTTGCAAACCACCTGAGCAGGTAACACCAGGGTATTACTGAGCAGGTAATACCGAGCCTTGCAGCAGGAACCACGCCTCGCCCTCACATGCACTGTCCTGACAAGCACCACCTCGAACACTAGATGGCACCGACTTAATGGCAGAAGCAATTGAGGGAACTTCTCCACTTTCAAAAGCTGGGGCTCAGGAGTAGCTTGGTTGCTGGTGCCACTTCCTACTATTCTGGTTTTCTCCAGTTCTTTTCATTACCTGGGAAGAGGTCTGTACATCTCATGAATATCTCCCAGTAGATAAGGCCCAGTGCATACATATCCACTTGTTTCAGAGCAGATTCACAGTCCCTCAAGTTCACTGCTCCTTCCAGCACTTCTGGGGCCATATAGCGGATCGTACCGACCTGGGAAAACATCAAATCAAAGCTTCACATCAGGAAGTCATCTCCAAATTCAATAAAGTCTTTTAGTGCCCTGTTCTGCTTGGTATTTTCTACAGTTAAGGAAAACACAGCTCATTCCTAATCAATGTCCTCAGCTTCTGGATTCTTACCAGTCTAGTCATAACAAAACCATTCCCCTACTCTGTCACTTTTTTTGTATGTACCAAAACAAAATTATTTTGTTCCCTACTTAATGTACTCATATGAAATATGATACATTAGAAGTGCTTTTTTTTCCTGAAATTACTCTGTTAAACACCAAGGTATGTATCATAGTGGAAGAGGTCCATTCTGCTGGAAAGGGAACTTGTTCTCTATTCTTGGACTGTCAGCAAGGTTCCACCCTCCCTCTTCTATAGTCAAAGGTTATTAACACTCTTGGAAGATACCTATTCATTTTCACTAGGACATGTTTTATATCAGAGCACTTACTCATCAGTACTTGTAGGACAGTATTTTGTCAAAGGACTATTCCACGTCCCTGCATTTTAACCAGCAGTTTCCCTGTTTCATTGTTCAGTATAGGAAGATCTAGATGGAGCTCTTCTGCACTAGATATTTTCAATTTAGCACCTGCTTTCTAAGGGAGAGTGATTGGCATGTTCTTTGAAAGACATAGGAAGTTTTTCTGTAAAAGCACAGACAACTACACTGAACTCTTTGTTTAAAGCAGTCTCACTGTATTTCAGTAGCCTGTATTAGATGTCAAGCAGAAGATGTAGAATGTGGTATGTCACCATTTCAGAAAAATGAACACCAAAACCAACAATCAAAACCAAAGAATGTTTGGTCTTCAGTTAGCATTTGCAGTACAAGACAGAAGGGACCTGTACCACATAATCACAGAGAACATGGCAACCAAACCTACCTTGTGACTTCTCATATTTCACACAGAGACTTCAGAATGCCAATCTATCACCTTTCAAAGGGGCAGGTTTGTAAAGAGTTTTTTCAGAATAAAGCCAGTTTCTTCCTATGGAGGCTCGAGCCACTTCTCACCCATACTGCAGTCATACCCCATTACAGAAATTGTACCACCTGAGCATTCATCCAACCACTTGTACTCACCTCACTAATGGCTGCATTGTCTTCCTCACCTGGTCGTACCAGTCTGTTGCCAGTTAATTTCATGGAGAGCCCAAAGTCACTGATGACACACGTTCCATCGTTCTTCACCAGCACATTGCGGCTGTTCAAGTCCCGATGGGATATTGCAGGTTTGTAATGGTCTGTTTGGGCACACGGAAGAGCTTTTACTATTTGAGCAATTCTATGGTTTGGCAAAATGAGAGAATCTCATTATATCCGCTCAGCTACTAAAAACAGAGAATCAACTTACTTTTTTAGAAAGCTAACATTTTTGCTTCTTTACAATGAGCTCCAGAGGAAGCTATCCACATAAAGCTGACTGGCATCCAGAGTTCCACTGTGTCTATATGATATATTAGGCTACTGCCATATACAGTTCCAATGTTCGCCAACAGCCTTCTTCCCAAGGGATATTTCAGAATTATTTTGGCAGTGGAGACATCGTATACTTAAACACAGACCTGCTGCCACAGCCCTAACAGCCATTCCAAATACTCTCTGTCATTTCCACACTCCTGTGTCAAATGCAGCACCAATTATTCACATTATAACTGGAACTACCAGTGGCACTTATTCAGAAGATATGCAGACAATATTATTCCGGAGAGTCTGGACATGTTCATCTTGCAAGGGATCTGATCTTTTCCAAAGAATAATCTCAGTTGTTCCTGGTTTTTATTTATTTTGTTAGCAAAGCAGCCAGCAGTACAGAACTCATTTTACTGTGGAATTTATTCTACTCCATGCGTTCCTTCCTAGCACTCACAGACTGTGGCTGTCCCTCCTTTATGATGGAAAGCTTACACATTTTCTGGTTGCTAATGGACACACCTGTCTGCACATCTCAAAATGATGACGTTAAGATGATAACTGCAGTTTCAATGGCACACAGGAATACTGATTTGGGTATTTTCAGCACTTTTAATAGCATCTTTAGTTGTCCTTCTCTGCTAGTGCTCATGCTTAACATTTGAGAAACATAGTTCGAAATTTTTATCCAAACATTTGTACTTTAATGTAGATATAATTAAACCAACCTTTTATATACTGCCAAAAACCTAACATTTCAGTGCCATGCCATATTCTGCAGCCTGATACATCCCAGATCTCAGAATATCTACTTTATAATTATGATATTTCAGCTGCTGAAATACTGGCTGAAACATGCACACAGAGATAGAAACATCCAAATCAATATATTGTCACAGCCAGTACTCTAATTAAGTACCAGAAGTCCAGCAGTATTGTTGTATACAGCAAAGACTAGCCCAAATCCCCAGACAAAAATCCAGAGACGTTAAAAATAAAACTACAGTGGGGTTAGAAGATTTAATTTTATAGCATACAGTTCACACACAAACTAAAAATTGCTTTGGTGATTTGTTTCTGAACTGCAAAATCAGACACAACACCTCAAGTGTTTGCCCTGTGCCAGAGAGGCAGATTGTCTTCAGCAGCCTGTTGCCATGATACAGCAGCACTGCACAGCTCTGCCTCCTCCTGCCTCTCGCTGGGGCTCTCCCACCTCGGACTCCGTTTTTACACAAGGGTCACGAGCCCATAGCACGGGCTTGTTCAGAAGGAGGGAACACACCAGAAGTTCTGAGCAATCTCCATTTGCATTCATCATTTCCTACTCATAATAGGACAAAAGAAAAGCTGGAGTCTACTACCTGATAGAAATAAGAATATACTGGAGATCTTTGCACCCCCTCCTGGCCTTACCTCCTCGAGGCAGCTCCGTGTGCAGGTACGCCAAGCCACGAGTTATAGAGTGAGCCAAACGACAAGAGCTCACCCAGTCACTTGTGTGGAGACTCAAATATTTGCACAAAGAACCCTAAAAAGAGCCCCCCAAAAAAAGACAAAACAAAAAACACGGATTAAAATAATTGTCCAGTAGAATAACTCAAAATCTTTTGAAGACTCAGTTTTATCCACTGCTTCTAAGAGGTATAAACCTGCAACTGCTTTTTTGTTTACCCACATGCTTTAAAACACAAGACTTGACTGAAGTTTCATTAAATTCCAGTGCTGCCATTTAATTTCTCTAAAGTGGAATAGAAATTTTATCACAGAATAAAAGGGATTGTCTCTAGAAAAAAAATGGTATTAATTATAAAAGTCTTGTTGGAGAACAGACTAAAGGTAACTGCAGACATAACAGCTTGGGTTTCCAAAAAGTGAGCTTTAGATCATTGTCACTTACAGAATACTCAACATCTCTCACAGGTTTTGCTGTAATCTATTTATCAAAACAAAAACACCCCAAAGAGAATTCCAAATAGGAGTGAGTCCTCATGCACAGAAGAAACATGGAAAAAAATAATGTCCTGCTCCCCTTTTCTTGAAAGGGAAGTTAGATGTGTAAAATGGGGGATCTTCTAGTGATTTGTCATGAAATCTCTAAGAAAACCAGAAGGAAGTGTGCCAATTATGATATTGAGATATTCTAGAAACTGAGACTGCTATCCAAAACAAGAGCCAGACACTGCAAACTGTGACACCTTTGACGCACAGTCCCCAGTGAAAATATACTTAGTTTAAACAAACTAAATCCTCAAAAATAAAGTGCAAGTAATCTGCCTAACTCTGCATGCTTATTATATTTTTACAAACTACCCTGGTTTTGCCTGTGTAAGTCTAATCTTAAAGATGCACCACTGTGTAACATCTTATCAGATGCAACTAAATACATATAATCTCAAAGTAAGTTCTATAATGTTTGGTTCATAAAAATTTGGTACAAGTTCCTTTGGAGTTGACACTCAGGTAGATTATGGATGCACAATTCAGATTCAGGAGGCACACAGATTCCAGAATTTAAAGTGACCAAAGCATTAGACATTTTTTTAATCTACTTCTAAGACTAAAACCAAGTTCTTGACATTTCTTAATAGAATCATGGAAGTCTTACACCTTTTCAGACTTTGTGCAGAACAAGGAATCCCTAAGGAGGTGACATCCTCAGTGAAAACACAGACTGAATGTCACTCATGCAAGTTTACACGAGTAGTTTTTCATTGTTTAAAATGCTGTTACATGAACTTCAAATAGGTTCTGCAACACATAAAAAAAGCTGTGAATCCACCTAGAAATAAAGGAATTTCTCATTTTTCCTTGTTGTTTACAGCTTTGTAAGAAATAGAAGCCCTCTTATTAGCCTCCAAATGTCATCAGCTTGGCTTTTTTTCTTGGTTTAGTGGGTTGAAATTCCAGCCCATTCTAATGGAGGCCACAGGACTGTTGTCATGATCTGACTGGGAAATATCATTATATGAAGCTCTATTAAACCAGCTTCAAGATCTTCTGCTGCAGAGCCTGCCCACAACCTGATGTTTTTAAAGCTAACTGAAGGCTGTGATTTTATGCTTTTAGTGAAGTTAAAAAGATAACCAGGGAAAGTTTTAGTCAAGATTTAGAGAGAGATATATTTAAAATCAAGACTATCTTGTCAGAGTCATGAGTTACATGTTAAATTTGGGATATTTTTCTGACTATAACTTTTGATAAAACTGGTATTTTTAACAAGCAGAGATTCTATTTGTGGTTTAGAACAATTCTTCAGTTGTTCTAAAGGGACAAGAGTGTCTGACTACCGGGACAATAATTCTGTGGCTATTACATATTTCCTACTATGTCATTCCTCAGAACTGACTCCCTTACTGACCTACTACAGCTCAGAGTCTCATCAGAACAGCATGCTGATTGATAAATACACATATCATTCCTTTTACTTGCCTATTTCCTTTGGTCTGAAGGCATGTTTGGATGAAAAGATAACCTGGGTCAAACCTATCTGTCTTGCTTTCACCAAAGTAATGCTATTAAACTATTTTCTCTGTAAAAATGCCCTGGTTTATGTATTTTTATCTTCTGGAAGGAAAGTATTTTGCAGGTGAATGATGTTTTGGATGGGGAATATTTCACCTGCACATCTTGTATTGGTTAGTCCTTATTGAAATAAGATTTATGGCTCCAGTCTGAATCCTGCAATTCCCTTCTAGCAGGGCTGCCACAGCAGGCTTCCTTTTCTGCTGCTCACTCCACATACAGCAGAACATCTGCTCACTGAATTACAGATCACACTGTGCATTAATTACACCTGCTGTGCACTTTTTCCAACGACTTCCAACCAACCAGTGGATTGATTTTAGACTAATCTTGCTGTTCTTAATACCACATTGGGAAGGAATCTGATAATATGATGTCATAAGCTTCATCTGTACATTTAATCAGGTCATTAACAGAGCCTGTTTACATAAGCAACAAGGCACAATTTTCAATCAAATTACATTTCAACTGAAAATCCTTTCATTCAAGAAAACAGCAAAACTAGATCACCTGTGAAGTCAGTTATGCTATGCCCTCACAGGAACAGAATACTCACTTGATTTTCATTAACTTTAATTTTATTATATGAAAGTATGCCAGTTTTGTCAGAATCATGTGCTTTGCCACTGTCCATGTGCTATGGGCCCTTTTCATGGTCACTCCTAGTTTCTGCAATCTCTTCTTAGATGCTTGTTTTACAAGCTGACATGATCGAGTGTGTTCTCACTTAAAGTTTCAGTAAAGACACTCTTTTTTATTTGTGCTTTGTTGCCTTAAGTTAGTATATAGTGTATATGTGTGTAAATACATACCTTTGTTTAAGGAATGTATTTCCATGGCTGCATGTAACTTTCAGTACAAGAATATACACAGAGACTAAAAATTGCTAAGACAGGCTGTTATTACTGCTACTTAGCACTGTTCTGCTCCTTTTTGCTATTCAAACAAGCAGCTTTTGTCCTACTGCCTCCATAAAAGATCAGGCTTCAGCCATCCCCTTCACACACTGCAGGAGCTGCTTACTTGAGACCCAAAAGCTTGTTAAAAAAATTATTTAACTGAATAACTAAAATTCTTTCCCATACACAGGCAAGAAAAAAAAAAAAACCAAAACAGTTTTTTGCACTTTCATATATATAACCCCCACGTACATTTTATGATTTTTCAGGAAAGCTATTCACATTCATATTGCATATTTTTAAGTGTTTCTGTATATGTGTGTACACACACATTAAGTAGCCCGATCCATGAATTTGAGAAATACAAGCATTCAGTTAGCTGAAGAGATTTTAAGATATGGTTCTGGAAAACAAGGCTGCCTTCTTCAGACATGTCCTACATCATCAGTATATGCCACAGAAAGCTTTAAAGAAGATAACAGGATGAAAAGGCACCATGATTTATAGTAGCACAAACTAGTTTGACAACATCTTATATCTATTAAATTTCACTGTAGAAAACCCCACTATTTACAGCTAGTCAGCGAGGTTGTAAGACAGAGATAATGTCTTAATATTAGGAAGTTTTAAATTTATTAAATTATTTTAAAGTAAAAACAACTCTTCATATTCTGTCATTGAATAAGGACAGAATTGACTAAAAAAACCTTGCACCAAAACCAAGAGCAAATACTCCAGAGCTAGGAATTTGTAAGACATTTGGTAGCACTAACTAGGAAATATAAAAGGGTATTACAGTAACCCACAATAAAGTCCATTAAAATTGTCATTTATATGGATTTTTTTTACATTACTGTGCAAGAAGCACCTCCGAAATCTAAAGTACATCCTTTCCACGTGGCTATACTTAGGATTCTTAACCAAGGCCATTGATTTCTTTGAAGCACTTACATTGGGGTAGTATTCCATCACCAGCAAATATTCCATGCGGCCGTCTGCAGTGAATCTCTCATCCCCCACAATGAAGCGGGCGATGTTCTCGTGTTCCATCAGTGGAATCCTGTAAATGTTCCTCTCATTGACAAAGTTCTGACGATTGGCAAAAGAGAAGACTTTCACAGCGACGGGACGCTCATCTAGGGAACCTTTATACACTGCTCCGTATCGACCCCGGCCAATCAACTGCAAAACATACAAAGAATTAGTTCACAAAATAACAGATGAAGACAAAACCCAAGAATTGTATGCCAACTTTTATCCTGACTTATACTATAAGAACAGGGAAGATAGTGAGTATTTTGTAATAAAAACCAGAATTAGAGGCTATTTTGGAGCTGGAAACCGCAGCACAAGCCAACATAGGTCTTACTAAATTGATTTCTAGTCTGAATAGACAATAAATATATCATAAATAATCTATTCAGTACTTTTATATACAGAATCAATAAAACACTAATTCTCTCTCTCTGCTAATTCTCCTACTAACTTTTGCCTACTAAAGATTTATAGCTTTTATGTGATCAATTTCATTTCACTCCAGAAATCCCAGACATTATGTGAAACATTTTAGGTTTAGGACAGCTTATAAGCTTTACCTTTCCGGTTAGAAATAACAAAATATGCATTTGTAGTGCAAAATACATGTCAAAAGAGGTAAACAAATTTTAACAGAAGCAAATAATTCCTGACTACCTGTGAATCTTTATTATAGCCCCCACTATGTTAAACAGTCTTCAAGAATCCCTTTCACATCTCCATAGTAACTGCAGAAGAAAGATGTGATCTCTACTCTAAACCAAAATGCAGGACCACTTTCAGGAAGAGCCCTAATTACTAAAGCTCAAATAATTCCAACTACATAAGAATTATGCACCTATTTAAAAAAATTTTCAAGAAGACTCATACATGAAACTGTAAGGATTTAATGAGCCTTTCTTTTTACTTTTTAAATACTTACAAATGGAGGAGGAAGAGGAAATAGAAGGGATAACAAAAGTAATGTTTCTAAAGATGATTAAATTGTCTTACAGGAAAGTTTTAAAAATAAAGCATCATTTAATGGAGAGAATTTCTGTTTCTCAGTCCTTTAATATCACTGGGCTGCAAAGCAGCAGCAAGTTAGTTCAAGGTACAAACCTGGACTGTAATCTACCCACAGAGATGTCAAAAGGCAAGCACAGGTTAAAACATTTGTCCTGCAACCCCCCGTGACTGGGGGTAAGGGGTCAGCTCCTTAGGATACAGCAAGCGGGACAGAAGACACCACAGCAGATCTCTCTACCAACTTTCAGACTTGGAGAAAGAAAGTCACTGCTTTCTCCAAGGCTGCATTATCAGTACAAGTGCTTTCATCTGGGGCTTTGCACCCTTCTGCAATACACATTGTTAGACTCCCCTAAACTCTGCCTCAAGTACTTTTTTGGTGGCAGAAGACACCCAAGGCTCTTTGCTCATCAGTCTGCTGCCACCATTAAAGCAACTCACACTGCATGTCTGCATCTCTAGGTGGGGTTTCTACTGGGAAAAAGAAGGAAAGCACCACTCTGCATCATCTCACTTTTTCTACTCATTTTTTAAAAGGTTTTTAAAATTCCGTATTGTTCCATTGAACATACCAACTGAAAGCAGTTTTGTGATGAGAGATCTAACACCAAGCTGACAAGAAAGTTCTGGTTGGTCTCTAGTTGCCATGGAGCTAGATAGTTCCCCACACTGAAGAATGACTACACATAAATGCACCACTGCTGAAATATACTGCCCTATCTGCAGTACATTCTATTTTCCAAGAGTGCTACTGAAGAATTTAATATTTCTACAGTAGGAATTGTACTAAAAGCCAGCAGTGTCAAGCAAAAAAGATGGATCTTTCAATGCAATGCTGAAATATAGCACATTCTAATTTCCCCCACTACCTCCCAGCATCTGTTCTCAAGGTAAAACATGTTCTAGCTAATACCAAAAATATTACTAACAAAATTAGACAAAATGTATCTGCAGTAACCCCTTTTTTATTTTAATTTCTTCTTGAAACTGTGATCTAGAAGAAAATATTACAGGAGCACTGATACATCCATTTCTGTAACTATGCCTGAGATATGACCACAAGCATTATATTGAATAAAAATAAAGATTAATAACTGAGCTGAATATTTACCTCTAACAACTTTAGATTATCCAGATCCAATGAGGGCTCTGATGCTGCTGCCTCCATCATGTTCATACTGTGCAAACCTTGTTTACGGTCTCCTGGGGAAGAGGGTGAGGAGGAAATCAGCCCATTTCCTTTCTGGACATGCTCCAAGTGAAAAAAATGCAACTTACCTGGGACCTGGCAGAATTACATATTGTAGGCTGTATGTAAGGATGTAATAAGTAAAAAGGAGTCCTGTAAAATCTTCTCAAAGTCAGCAAAATGAGCAGTGAAGGTGCTGATAAGCTACAGATACCGGCTACACAACTACTTTGATAATTCAAAGTCACCAGCAATTACTATAAAGCATGTTCACCACCTCACCGAAGCTGCACTGAGCAGAGGATTTGTGGAAGAAAAATGGGTCCCAAAATGCCAGCTTAGAGAAGCCATAACTCTCTCCAAACTGTTATGAAAGGGATATCACCATAAAATGTCAGAGAGGAGAAAGAGGAGCAGTATTATGTCCAAGCATATAATAGGGACTGGAGAGAACAGAACTAAGTATAACTGAGCAATAGCCAAACAAACAATTGAAAAAAACAAATCCAAAAAGAGTGTGAATCCCTACCTGCAAGCATCCTGTATCCAAAGAACAGAGCAGCTATCAGAACAGCCAGTACAGACACAGATGCCAGGGCAATAACGATGGTCTCATCTCGATGAAAAGAATGAGAAGAATCTGAAAGCAAACAAGATGAAGACTCTTAAATTGTAAATTTGAAAGAATCAACACGATAAAACACGTAATTGATATTACAACAATGAGAAGAAAAATATACTCTGGATTGTCAAACTGAACTCCTTTTCCTCTCAAAATCTAGGGATGGTAAAAGAGCTGACCAGCTCAAAACCAGCTGGGCTCACATTCAGCAGCAGCTTTTCCCAGCCTTCCCCTGCCCTGCAGTGAGAGGCACTGACAGCACAAAGTGATTCTTCTTTCTATGTGGCAAAGTCCAGCACAGCCATACAAGGCCAAGTTGATGCAGTGCTCATCTGTTATCTGTGCCTTAATCCAGTTTCTTGGTATGAATCAGGTTTGTCACCTTTATAAGGTTCTTTTGTTGTTTTTCCCAGGACAAAAATCTCACAAGTTTGCAAATTGGGCTGCAAATATGATGAAAATTGAATGTTTCATACTCAAATACCTAAAACATACATAAGTCCACTTAAGCAATATACTTAAAATATTTTTGGGTTTTCATTTGTTTTGTGTCAGTACTCAGATAATTTTTGGCATAATTCTTACTTCTTAATACACAAAAGGATAGAAGTATCTCTACAGACTGAAGCAGGAAACCTGAAATAAAAATAAAACACTAAACAAAATTAAATAAAACTAGTTTTATTGAGTCTGATGTAAAACAGCTTTTAACTTTTTGTCAAAATTACTATCTTGCTTTTTCAGGTTTTCTTGGTTGGGTTTTTTTACTTTCCCAGAGAGGAAAAAAGATTTCATGAAAACATTTGTTAGCTCCTTGAAATGCTTTTCCATGTCAGACTCCAGTCTTGCTTCTTGCAGGCATATAAAAATCCAGCCACTTTAATACAAAAAATTATTAGTGCAGATACTCTTCTGATGTCAGAATCACTGGAATGTGGCACTACAAGACCTCATTTACTTTGGCTTCAAAACCAACTTTGGGAACTATGTTTAAACATGTCTTATACACTGTAAAAAGTACTCCTTAAAAGACTGTAATGAGACCTAACTACGCTAAAACCACAAAATATAAAATGCACACAAGACTTAAACATTGGATAAACTTTTAGGTGAGACTGAAATATAATTTATCCCAGTCTATACTAGCTGAATAAACTGACAAATTCACTTTTCTTGAATTGCATTTAAAAGAAATTCAACATGACTCACTACTTCAAATTCCCAGTATGGACGGACACAAGAGAACCAGATGAGAAGGAAAAGCAAATTTAAAAGACAACAACTATAATTTTTACATAACCATAATGTAAGGGGAAATAATGAAAAGCTGGTAAAATAGAATGCCAGAGAGAATTTCATCTGTGACAGAAGGATGTGAAGAATCACCTACCAAAACCAACACACAGCTCACATCTGATACTCCCTTCAAATAAAAGAAAGCTTGTGATAATCACAATACCATCAAATTTAAATTTGTTCTGTCAAAAGAAATATCATCACTACTGGTTTTGGTAAAATAACTTTCACTATGAAAATAATTTATTGCCACAGAACACTAATATGGAATATGAGCTGTGACTTCCATAGTGAGGAGATTAAAAGATACACATTACAATTGTCATCTAAATTATGAGTTCAAAACATATACAAATATATTGAAACCCACAATATCATAAAGGAAACTGTTACATCACACAAAGCTATATGAAACATGACACAAGTGTAAGCAGATGAGGATCTGCTGGCAGGGAAATGGCAGTTTTGAGTTTTATATTTTTATGAATGGAATTTACATTTCATTGGGTTATAAGGTGTGGGTTTTACACCAGCTCAAGACAGTGCCTAGCAGGTGCTAAGGAGGAGCAGGTTTTGAGAGACTGACCCTTTGGTTATAATCCCAGCTGCATTTTCCTTGACTGCACAACTAGAGCACAGCCATTTGCTACCTTCCCATCGCCAAATAACCAACAACCATTTATTGCCACCAAGGTTGGCCAAATGAGATCTGATGCCCAAGTTTGATTGCTCTTCTTTAGTTTTCTGTATAATCCAAGGTTTAACAAGACACTCCTCCATCAGGAGGGCCCTCCTCTACCCTGGAATGGGATTTTGCTGTTCAAGGGCATCCTGAGCAGCACGTTCCTGCCCCAGCTCTGGCTGCCTTGGCACACTTCCTTTGGAAGCCTGTGAATGGTGACACTGCAGGCTGAAGAGATACCAGAAAATCTCAAGATAACATTTTGCTCCCATCAGCAGCTGAAAAACACACAGAGAAAAAGGATCATTTCTCCCTCCTTCCTTGATGGACCATCCCCTCTGGGGGCTTTTTCTGTTTAGTGGGTAGCTGTGCAGCCATCTCACAGACCTCCCTGGCCTTCAAGAGGAAAGAATGTTTTAATTTTTTTAAAAGCAGAGTAGTTTCATAAGAATTTTGGATTGGCTTTTCTTGAACTCATTTTCAATTCTTATAAATATTTGAAAATAACATTGTCAACATTTCAACAGCCAAATAAGTCCTACAGTGAAAGTTACTACTGTCAGGATGATGAGCAATATTTATAAAATTTAAAAATAAAAATTAAAAATTTCTTAGTAAGGGTAAGTGAGCATCTCAATGGAGTGATAACATGCAGTTCAAAACAGCATGAGTGAGTAAAATGCTGTGTGTGACAGCCAGTCATTTCCCAGCAAGGACAACTTTACTATCTTTTGCTTGTAAATCTACAGTAAAAGGAAAGCACAAAAGCCCCTCAATGACAAAAGGCTCAGACAGCTACAATCCCTCTCTCCCCCACAAAAGTGTTATTTCTATCAACCCTCTATCTGCTTTGTAAAACAATAACTTTGGATGTTGTCAGATTATCAATATTTTTTAAACAGAACAAAAAGGATATGCCACTTACAAATCCAGTTTTAAAACCTTCCAAAACTTAACAAAACTCTTATTAACTCACTAATTTTATTAATCCTTCTCTGGATAAAGATTTCATCTTTAGTCTTTTACACCATACTCACCTTTAAATGTCTTGATAAGAACCATATAGAACCTCTCAAGGCATATGCAGAGGTTCACATTTGTTCTTTTATCTACTTCTAAGTAATTAATACAAGTTTTTTATATACATATGCACAAGAGTCATACTTCTCTTGGTATTATTTAGGGACATGTTTTAACTAACTCACCAAAAGACACATCAGGGTAAGTCAATGAAAGTAATCACTAACCTTTAAGCAAGGCACTTCTAAATTAAGGATGTGAAATGCACATGTATAGAAGTTTCTTTTTGTGCTTTCTTCCATGAACTGACGGTCTGGGCCAAAAACACCATGACTCATCATGATTAGGAGATTCATTATGAAAGCTATGATTTGATATTACATTTTTCTGAACTAAGACTTGGTTGGTCTTCAGCTGTTGAACACCCCTCCCTCAAATCAGTGGATTCTGCTTTTCAAGTTTATCTGTGAGGACCAGACACACCCTACAGCTTCAGTATTTTTTTATCATGTCATTGTACAAACTGACTTTAAACAGGCCTAACAACCACTCAACTATCTCATCTGAATTTCTGGAATCATTACTAATATTTGGGTACTTAGTGACAAATACCAACTGATTTAAAAACACTTTTCAAATCTCAGTATTATTCCCAAACCAACTTACTGCATTAAAAGAGCAATATCATAAAAAGCAGAATTAGCTGCAGACTCTAGAGAATCCAATTATAAGGAGTGGGCTGCTAGGCTAAATTCTACCTAGAGTTGTACACAGAAGATGTTGTCAGAGCTTCCTCCAATTTATGTTACAGTGACTGAAAGGAAGGCTAGTGAAGGTGCTTGTTTCACTGCTATTTGTAAGTGAGGCTTTTATTTCCAACTTCAACTTAGGCTCCTTCATCTACAACAATAAACTAAAACCAATGGAAACTACTGTAAGGCCCAAACAATCTTAAAAGCCAATTTTTATCCCTCTTGAATGGGAATGGGAGCACTGCTCACAGGTTTACTGACTACAAGCAGCAGTGCAAAGATGCCATGTGGAAGACACCCAGCATGTACACACTTTGGTCTTGAAACATTTTGCCAGTAATTCTCATAGCAGTTTACTCAAGTCTACCAATCCCATCACAAAGAAATATCACAGCAAACAGTGTAAATATATATATTTTTTTTTTTTTTAAGTAAGGAAAAGAAACAAAGCACAACTTATTAAAACAGAAGGACAACCTCCTTCTGGCTGGGGAGCAGCTGGTAACCAACAAGCCACTGTTCCCAGAAGCATCCTGACCTCATCATCAATAAAGGGCTTGTTTTCAGGTTCCAAAAATCTGAGTACAACAGCTCCTGTGTATGGAGAAGGTACACACAAATAATCGGGAATGTATTCCAGAGGAACCGTGAAGAGGAATGTTCCTAGTACTCAGTCAGAAGTGAGTCATCTGGCTGAACCCAGCCCTGCACTTGGGACACTCCCTGCAGGCACTTCTACCACATTAAGCATTTCTCTCCCTTTTCTCAGGCATTACTGCCACAACAGTATCCAAGCACTTAGACAATATCTTCGATGAATTAAGGTTTTTAGATTAAGCTTCCATACTGCTGCACATGGAAGTTGGCAAACTGCTGCCTTCCTAACCTTCCCCAGGAGTGACACAGAAAGAAGAATACTGCCAGCGCTAATGGCATCGGGAAGAACAATGTTTTTTCTTCAAAGTAACTTTTCCATCATAAAGCTTGTAATATTAATTAACATAAAAGTATTCCAATTTGCACCTATGCTTGAAAAAACTTTTTATTTCTCTCCAATTGAACTTTCAAAAATTAAAGCCTCTTTCGTAGGCTTTCTGTTTTCATGCTTCGAAATTAGCATTTATCCTATGACCAAAGAATGGTCTGAGAAATCAGAGAAAACTGGGACAAAGCTCAGATAACAACAGGCAATGGGAAATGAGTCTGTAAACACAGAGAACTCCTTCCTGGGCGCCAGAAAGGGATGCACCATTCTTCTATCTTCCTTCCCCTTCAGCAAATAGAGTGAGACCTGCAGACAGGAGGCCACTGGATAAAGCACCAACTAACCCCCACTGCCAATGTCACAGTGCCAGTTCAAGCACTCCCATCTTGTGCTCTTGGAAGTCAAATATTCCAGCCAGGATGATGAACTGCGAGGAATACAGGTGAAGTTCTCATATTTCCTACTCCACCATTCAACACATTGTTTCCCCAATACTATTACTGAAATGAGAGAGTATGGAAGCAAGTGGAATGGGAAATGAGGAGAAGGAAGGATGGTCTCCTCCCCGTGGCACCTGAAAGCTGTCCAGAACTTCTCTGTCCCTACACCAAAGGTGCTATCAGGTGCAATGGCCAGGGAGCTCCCTGGAACACCAGAGAGGTCACTATTAGGATGACACATCTTGAGACAGCCGTGAGAAAAGGCACTAAGTGTTAACTACGTTGAAAAACTAGGAATTCCAAGGGGGACAATTTGATTGGGTAATTAAAGGCTGTATCCCAACACAAACACACAAAAGGAAAAAAGCCTTGAAACAGTGCAAGCAATGGCATTGTTTCCTTCTAATATTTGAATATGAAACCTTCGGCTTTGGTATGTTGTTTCAAATCTATATATTTACGTGGTGGTGATCATATAATAAAGGACATTTGCACATAAATTTCCACCAGATCTCTATATTGCTACTAAAGCTTTTCATTCCATTTTCAGAAATCTGCTGCTCTCATGTAAATGACTCACAGCTGTGTATCTGCCACACACTAGTAAATAATTCTAGAAAATATACGTATGCATTTAAGTTTAGAGAAGTATTGTATAAAAACATTTTAGACAAACATACAATTATTTTATATAATCAAAATCAGTTTTAAAAGTAATTACCTATGTTCCCACAGAGTCTCTGGTATCTATGTATCAAAAGCCAAGGGATCTTAAAGCTGAGTGGTACTAAAATATTAACATTTATTTAATTCACCGTATCACACATAAGCAGCAACATCCTTTAACCTTCACAGCAACAGCAACATCTGATTCTTCAAAACAACTACAGCTGTATGGACTCTGATCAAAGTCAGTACATTACACAGGGATTCAAAAGATCTGCCCATACAGATCACTTTAAAGAGAAGCAGAGTCTTCACGCCATCCTACAAGTATTTCTTTGATGTGATAGAATCAATATGTTCATAGCCAATCTGGTGCAGCAGTTGCCCTTCCATGAAGGAATCTCAGGATGAGGATGAGATCAGAAGGAAGAGGGAAAGCTTTGGGTTCTGTCCCTAGTGCAGCTTGAGATGGAAGCTGCAGTGTGGGGGCAATGTGGCCTTCAGCTGCAGAGAACTGCAAATATGCTCTGCAGATCAGAAAGAGGCCTTTAAATTGTATTTAATTCAACTTGCTTTTAAAGTCACATTTCTTTTCATAGTAGCCCTGCACAATTTTTGTGACAGTGATAAGATCTCTGTCCTTTGAAAAAACAGACAATTAGCAATCTTTTCCAAGGACCCACAGACCTCAATAATAATCTGTTTATCTGTTTTGTCTACACAAAGCTTCTATCAAACATGTCCTCAGAATTCTCCACAACTAATAAAATATTCCTTACTGCATTCTAGCAGCATATTCCAACCAAACCAAAACACCTCATAAGGTCTTTTTTCCTCTCCTCCTTCCTGGACAGTAATCAACATTTCTTTCTGACCAAGTGACCACTGCTTCATTCCTGATCCACTGTCGTGCAAGAAGAGAGTAGAGTCTTCATCACATTAGAGCAAATGACAAGAAAGCCTCTGATATAAACACTATGCCAGAACAACCCCAACTATTTTATGTAAATCCTCAATTCATTCACAGCAGTGAACAAAATATGTAATGAAAAGATTAAGTAGAGAATTTTAACCAAAAAAATCTGTTAGTAGCCTTTTAGATACCAGGGACATAGGCCAGATTATCATATAATGAAAACAAGAATCCCATCTACACCAATTAAATTAAAAACATTTAAACCTATATTTTTAGTTAAGTTGGAGCTACAAGATTGGAAGACCTTTAAATTATGGTCTACAGACATTTAAAATGAACTCCAGCAGGAGCTGTTCCCAGTTTCCTATTAAATCTATGTATAGCTGACAATGATGAAAGGAAAAAATAGCATTTCCTAACAACTTCTGCTAGTGACCTAAGATTTTAAAACATGCATTTTTATAAAAGAACTATTACCCTAACTGTGTTTTATGAACCCATGTATAAAGGTAAGGTTGCATCTTTCTGTAAGCATTTGACAAATTATCAATAAAACTATGATCCATGTCCAAATTTTGTATCAGGGCTACAAAATATTATCAACATGACCACGTTCAATACTTAAACCAAAGTTAAGGTAAGGAACCACTCTTTCACATAAAATTTTTGGAGGCACTTGAAGGCACAATGAAGTTAGCGAGATAACTTCTGTGGAAGAGGACTGAGCATGGTGCAGATGGAAAACACAATGGGACTGTATTTTTTGTGGGAGATGGTGCAACATTCTTTAACAGAATAATCCTGCCAATCCATAACCCTACGGCAGTTTTCTTTCATAACTGAAAATGGATGTTTTCCCTGGACTTAACAGCAAGTCTCTGGTTTCTAGTCTATTGGCTTAGATGAAACAGATAATTTGCACTTGCTTCCAATCATTCCAGTGTTTGAAGAAAAGATTTAAACAGTCACAATATGTTTCCACTTTGCACTCGGCATCATCATATTTGACTGATTTTAAGTTTTATATAAAATTTTATATACTTATTGTCATAAGGTCCTCTTTATGATACATCTTTTCATATTTTTCTCTGCATCAGGAGAGCAGGAGAGCTAAAATTTTAATGCACTTTTCACATAATCACATCACTGTGTGGAACCTGGACTGTCAGAAAGCACCAGTCTCTCATGAGACTTGCAATAACATCAAAATTGGCACTCATGCATCACAGATCCCATATGCCTCCTCAGTGAATGCCTCAAAACATCATACAGCTTGGGCTGTAAAATTTATTTCCCATAATGTGCTCCAGAGGAATCCTGCTATAGCTAGAAGTCAGTCATCCATGATGGCAGAGTTTCAGTGGGGAGATCTCTCTTCAAAAATCCACTGCTGGAAAATGCAATTTGGATTTGAGCTTTGTCTCCAAAAGGACTCCCCTCTTGCTGTCCCTGCAGCCAGGCAGTGCCAGAGACAGAACTCCTTCAACAGAACTCCCCTCCTTTGCCCTTCTCTGGTGTACTGGCTGCCACCAAGCACCCAATCTGGAGCCAGGCTAGGGTGTTCAGATTGGTCTTTTTTGTTCATTTTGAATGCTGAAGGTTGCAGTGATGTATGAAGCTCAAAAACGAAGCATGAGTGGTAGTGTCTTTGGCAGGAGAGTGAGATATGAAATCCCTAACTGCTCTTTATTTGATGACTAGATACAGAGAGGTGAATTAGCAGCTTGCCACATGTGAGCAGAAGAAATTAATGAGTTCATAGAAACCCAACAAAACTTCTCTTTCTGCCTTTTCTTCTGGGAGTTCAGGCATCCTCAGCATAATTTTTAACACTACTGAATAAACCTTATAATCATGACGTACATAAATAGCAATCCTACCACAAAACTAAATTTAGGTTATTCTTTCTGAAGTTCCCTATATACCAATAAATATTTGATTACTAGAGAGATAAAAGAACTATCTTGCCTCCATAGGCAAACTGGTTTTGAGTACACCTCAACCTTAACTTAAAGCTAAATGGAAAGCTAATTTGAGCACTTAACAACACTGGGGACATCTTCCATATTGAAATAAAAGTCAGATTTTTTTTTTATAAAAAGGCTGAAAACAACATTTACATTATCCCTTATATTCATCTTGGACCACAGGACTTCCTGCTTATCAAACCAAATGGTAACACCAGCTTTAACATAATGGCACACTTCCAGCCTCTGTAATGCATTGATCAAAAACTACACGTGCTGCAATGGAAATAAAATGACTGCTTCAGAAAGCCTCTCTAAAGATATTTGAAGGTATTTTAATTCCAACAGGCTCAACAGCTACATATTCCATGTCTGTAATGTTCCCATGTGCTAAAAATAGAGCCCAAAATTACATCAAAACACTGAAACGCCTGTCTCTGTACGGGTGAGCTAACAATCAACCCCTCAGATCCTTCAGAAAAGGCAGCTCTGATGCCATGTGCTGCACTTTTCATGACTTCAAGAGTGCTGAAGCCCAGCAGTGTGGGATGTCTGGGCCTGTCCCAGCAGGTTCCTGCTGGGCACACCTGGAGGAGTGGCGGTGCCTCCGTTCCCAGCACGGCACAGAGATGTGGTGCTGCTCCTGCGTGGGCAGGAACACAGAGCACTCTGGCCTGTCAGGAGCGCTGCACACCTCTCACTGACTTTCAGGAACAGGCTTTTTTTCTTGTCAACCTTAGCAACATGAAATGAAGAATGAACTGATTTGAAGGACATGATTGTACTGGGTGTTTATGCCAAAACATCTCCGTAAGCACGCAATGAAATCTGAATTATAGCACAATTTTAGGCAGCCAACCTGTTTCAAGTAGAAGTCCAGGATAAATACAAACAGGGTAAAAATGAGTTCTGACAAAACTTTTCATTACATGTTTGGTTTATATCCTAGTATTTCAGATGTAATACCCTAAATCAGCTTAATATTGTAATCCTCAAGTGTAATCCTCAAGTGTAGCAAGTATTTCAGTACTAAAACTTAACTTTTCCTACTCTCTTTAATTCAATAACAAATTTCTATATAGTTCTACTTCTAATAGAACTCTGTAAAGCGTTGTACATATACTGTATGTACATTCTTGTACATAACAGCTTTTGTGATTTTAAATTTGAGGGCCTACACTATGGAGTTGTGAATTAAACCTGTCTGATATTTTAGAAACATTCACAGTTAGTAAAAGATTGTGTTTGTCTGGCTAATGCAAATTCAGACAATGCCTATAGCATTCCAAAAGGTACACATCTGCTCTAGCTCTTGCTATCATGGTTTAGAAGGAGAGATTAACATGAATGTACATGTCCCATTTCCCCATTAATCCTACCTACTCTCTTATTTTCCCCAGTCATCTTCTCTACATGGCCATATAATTTCTAACTTGAGCAAATGCAGGAGCTGACACAGGGAGAGGCCCAGAGAGGAGAAAGGCTTTAACCTCATGAGGACCCCAGCAAAATCAATAGTCTCCTGTGACACACAGCTGCTGTTTCCAAGGCACCAGCTGGAGTGACCTTCTTCAAACAGAAAACTGCATCTTGTATGAGGGCACACAAGTGCACATTACATATGTGCTAATGCATTTTCTTTTACTAAAGGAAAGAAAAAATTTCAAGAACTTGAAATATAAAACAAAGAGAAACTCAGATTGTGTTTCTGGCTCTGACACAGAACAGCCTCATCTTAGGTAGGTTACTCTGCTTCTTAATGCTTCATGTTAGCTAGTTATATAATGGGAAAAACAGTACCTCCCCTAACTTCAAAGGTTATTCTGATTACTTTAAAATAGCATTAAGATGAAAAAGGCAATAATGATAAATAGTAATCCTTAGTTTGCACTTATGCAAAATCCCTCTAGAGATCTAAGTAGTTGATTTCAGATGAAATGCAGGCATCGTTTGAAGTTGAGCTCTTGCAGCAGCAGTGCCAGCCCAGGCATCCCTTGCCTCCTACTCCCAGGTGCTGCTGCAGCCCAGCAGTGCCCGACAGCTGCACAGCCACGAGCTGGGAGCGCTATGGAAGCCCACGGGGACACCATGGGAGGGGAGCAAGGACCATATCTAAGGCAACATCCCTGCCAAAATAAATACACACCAATCAAGTACAAAGGCTGGCATCAAAGCTATCAATTCGTGTTACAGCCGACTTCACTTGTATAACATGTTCTGTCTGCCCTACAGTAACAAACTTGTTTCAAACCAGGAATAAATATTTCAACACAAATCTGAATAGGTCATGAGGAGACGTTTCATAATCCTGTGGAAAGTACTTGCAAACAATGTTGGAACCTGCACGATTGCTAGTTGAATTTCACAGACTGAATAAAACTTACACATTGAATGATACAGCTTCTGTAACTCTTCTACTTTAAATGTATTTTACATGTAGTAAAAACTTTCTTAAATCAATTCCTGAACTGGTCACAGCCCTGAGTATTAGTTTCAGCTGTTTTAATTATGCTGCACAATTAAACTGTAAGTCAAAAACTGGTACCTTCACAAGGCACTTATTTACACAGATACTGTAGAAATTAAAATGGAAAAAGGAGCCTTGAACAAAAATGAATATAAAGAAGTCTTCTGTCAATCTAATTTACTCAAATCCTGACCATAGCATGAAATCCTATTAAATGAAAGGCAAAAACCTCAAGTCCCATTAAGCAAGTAGAAATCTCTTTTTGCAAAACAAAACACCCAAAATTAAACTTGAGACAGACTCCTTTCTGACAGGTGTTCCTGCTTTAACACATCACAAAATACATGCAGTCACAGGAAGGTTTTCAAATGGTTCTTCTGCTTCCCAACTGATCACCATCAAAACATTTCTACACTTCACTGAAGACACTTTAAACACATCTTTGTTTGGTCACTCAAAATTTAAGACACCCTTAATCACTAATCTAGATTCAGGAATATGCAGCTCTGTAAGCTTCATCAAAGTGAAAATGCATAACCAGGACAAAAATGAAGATTTATGATTGCAAATCAACTTCACGCTTTCAGCCTTAACTATGGTTTCATGGTTTTTTTTCCCCTTGTTTTCTTTGCTTATTCCTTCTAACAACTCGCAGGTGATTACACCAGTTATGCCTCTGAGCAGATATTGTCCTATTACTGTTTTAGACAAGAGTTCTGGTTCCCAATCTATCCTTTAAAAAAGGAAATCCAAGTGTTCCGTGAGTTCCATGATGCTTACATAACACACTTTCTATTTTTCTTTCTAAACTGCCATTTCCTAAAAAATTTCAACACTTGGAAAGGTCTGTCAGGAGCCCAGGTCACTGCAGAACTATATGAAGTTGTCAAGTACTTGATCACATTTCTACCCAACAATCAAAACATAGCTCCATGACAGGCAGAAGCTGATGGCATTTACAAGAACATACTTGCTTCTCAGAAAAACCTGCACCTACCTGGTAACTGTTTCATTCCACAACCATCTAGAAAGAATGGAAAAGCCTGCCTTCCAATCTCATTTCAAGGGCCCTATCATAACACAGGCCAGCATTGTGCCAATAGCACTTTTGGGAATAAGACATAACCCATTACAATGATTACAAAGACATTAAGGCAGTGGAAGAAATTCATTCCATGCTTCTGGCAGCAGATGTGCTAGGCTACTCATCAGGTTTGGCTTAAGCACTCTAAATGCCCAAAAAGTGGTAATTTCAATTCTTATACAGGCAGAGAAAGCTAGAAAAAGCTCTAAATTGACCTGTTTATGTCCACCTACCAACTCACTCAAACTCATATGTAAGTGTGCAGGCGTAAAATGGACATGTCCTTGATGAACATTTAGGTGACACAAGATCTCAGCTAAGTAAATATTTAGTGTTGTGTCCCCTTATTCCACAGCAATCATGGCACAGTGACCACACAGCCAGAGTCTTCTTAAATGTAGGACTCTGCTCACCTCCACTCCCTGCTCTGAGTAGTCTACTGCAGATTATAATATTACACACCAGTCCAGTGTAGGATCAAGCTCAGCAGAGTTGGGAAAACCTGTTCAGACTGATATCTTTACTACCTTATTTCACTTGGTCTATTCTGGAATATCTAGTGAAATCAAGGATTCACAATTTATGGTCTTTCTCATTATATCAATATTTAATTATTTATTAAATAATCTTCATCAGGTATCTAGATACAGGTATCTAACACTCCAAGACTATTATGAAAATCCCCCCCCCCAAAAAAAACAAAAATAGCTGAATCACACTGAAGAAAAAGAAATAAATGCCCCCCCTAAACCCAAACCAACTAACCTTCCTGAAAAGAACATTTTACTGTAGAAAAAAAGGAAAAGTTATGGTAGCACACCTGAGCTATCGACTGAAATCTCAAATTAGTTTTAAACCTTTTCCTTGATGCACTCCCTCCCACTGCTCCTACTCACTAACTGCTCTCTCAGTGCCAGACAGAAGTCTCCTATCTAACCCTCCACAGCTGGGCAGGGACAGCCTCCCCCTCCCTGTGCCAGTGTGAGCAGGGCTGGCAGAGCCTGGGCACAGCACCCCCAGAGTGGCTGGCTCAGTGCTCAGAGATGTGCAATGCTCCTGGGCTGCAGTCTGGACTTATTTTACCAACACACAGCTGTGGTTTGCTCTGAGAGGCTGTGAAGGGCTCTGCAGGGAGAGTGTCCATGCAGGGCTGAGTGTGCTCTGCTCACCCAAACCCAGCCTCACCTGCAGGGAACAAGTGCAGGATCCATCTGATAAAGGCACAGAAACTCAACTTACTCTTCAGACTCATTAAAAAAACTCAAAAAACCAATTAAAATATTTTCTAAATGTTCATCTGTCACTGATTTCTCTGGCTTTTAATTTGCAGTACGTTTTCACCACATTCTCTCTGCTTTCCCATAGCACTGTGGAACAGCAGTGTCTGGACCTGCATCCAAAGGAAGAACACTGCTCAGTGCAATTCACTGTGGCTCAGCATCATCCATTTTGCCTTAGTCACTGCAATTATATCCTCAGAGAACAGAAATGGAGAAAAACAGAACCACAGTTTGAATATAACCAATTTGTTATTTGCTGCAGTTTGAATGTCTACTCTGTCAGGAGTTCATGTAGGTGTCAATGTGGGTATTTTCCCCAGCTTGGGGGTTATTTTGTCTGCTTCTTCTATTGGGGATCAGGGGGTGGATTTGGGTTTTGCTTCTTTTTGAAGTTTTTAAGTGTGCTTTATTTTGGTTTTAGCTTTTTAAAAGAGTAAAGCCCCTCAGGTCAAAGGAATACATACATAAAAACTGTGCTTCTGTTTTATAACACTAGTACTAATTTACTGGGGTTTTAAGTTCTATTTCTACATGCATCACTACTTTTAGAGCAGGTTAATGCTTTAATAGGAGAAACAGAACTACAACCAAGCAAAAATGATTGCAGTGGCTCCATATAGTTGGTTCAGCTGTCTAGAGCACATATCAGCAGTATATTCCTTCAGACAAGCACAGCCAGTTTGTGAACAAATTGTTAGATAGAGCACTGAAACACAACTCAAAGATAAAAAGAAATAAGAGAAAAAGAAATATTTTTATTTGGCATAGGGGAAAAAAATAATTTTCACTGCTACAGCTCCAACACTTGTATTTCCTGTTGCTTTATGAACGTTCCTTTCCTTTTCCATTATGAAAGTGAGAAGTGTTTTCACATAGGATGCAAGGATACCTTACACCCCTACTCAAACTATAGTTTTAAGTAAATATGCATGTCTGAAACAAGGAATTTTTTGCTAGTCTCAGAAAATACTTACAGGGCTGCAAGCAGTTTCTAAATGAGCCTCATGCCACCAGTCCAAGGGAAGGCAAAAATCCAGGCCAAAGACAAAAGCTGTGTAATATCATTCACAGGTGCTCCAGAAACTTTTAGGAAATAATAATGCCAAGAAACATATATGCAGTATTTTGTAGGCTCAACCTTTCAAATAAATGCTTTTAAATAAACCTTTCAAATAAACTGTAGTGATTAAGCATTTGAGCCCACCTCACTGAAATCTTCAAAGGAATTTAAAAGAGCTGGATCACAAATTCCTATCTCACTGCAACTTGATATTAATGTCTTAGAAAAGGAAGTCCTTTCTCAGATCTCTCAGAAAATTACAATTCTCTTTCTACTTCAAAATAAGAGAAAAAAGCTAAAACATAATTTAAAAAAATGAAAAAAGCTAAGGTAATAGAAAATCTTCACAATTCCCGTTTTCAGTACATTCCTTGTCCTTAAAGATTGAATTCCTAACTTCTCCCCCCTAGACATATCTATACAGCAAATGTTTTTCCATTAATTGATTCTGCATGGAAGTATACCACAAAAATAAATTGAAATGGGGTGAAACTCAGTAAGGTTTTCTATTTTAACGCTAATTAATATATTGATTTATTTCAAATTAAGAAATGTGTTGCAGAATAAAACACTGATAAACAAACCAAGACTTCTGAGAAAGAAATTTATGCACTGTCTAAATAAATCTGATGTTTAATTTTTCAAAAGATCAATACCTATTCTGGTATTGAAATCATGGAAGCTAAAAAACAACAACAAAAATCTGCAGACCTCTAACAGCTGACATGAAAAATCTGGTCTCCGACCACAAAATTCAGTCCTAATGAGAATTGCAACAAGGGAAAAAAGGTCTCTGCCACACACAAAAATAGACACAATACTTGGTGTCCCAGCTCTAATGCTTATGTATTAGTGTCCATAGCAACACCTCACCATTCATTTTATTTATTAAACACAAACCAGCAAAAATAGTAATAGTGAATGTATACATCAACAACAGCTAATTCAATATATAAGGAAGGAAGGAACATTCCCAAATCTGTCACAGAAAGAAAACAAAACTGCAGCATGGCTAAGAAGAGTAACACCACAAAATACCAAGATAAAATAAAAAGACATGAAGAAATACTCAGCATGGGTATACAAAAGTAGTTACGGATTGAGGAACTCTGTAACTTCATTTAGGTTTCCTTATGACTTTTCCACCATCTTACCACACCCTAGTCTGACCTGTTAGCCACAGTGAGCTTTCTTCATTATACAACCAACACAAATGTAAACAGACTTTTGGTATCAACTTGAATCCCTGTTTAAGTACAATTACATTCACAGGAATTTTCACTGAGATTTTAGTGAATATACTGTCATCATCTTCCATTTGGACAGCAACAATAGGAGTTATTTCATCTTGAAAATTACAGCTTTGAATAAACCTGCAATTGGTGTATAATCAGGGATAACATGACCAGATACTTTCTGGGTTGTACTGGCTCCCCTGGATGCTCTATGAACTCTGTTTTTCAAGCATGTGTGTTCTGTTAGCCAGAGAGCCAAAAGATCTCCTCAGGCAACTTCAAAACAACCCTGACATGCCAGTTCTTCAGAAATAATGGAGATATCTATAGCCAGGATGACATATGTCAGGAGCTAGATGCCCAGTTATGAAACTCCACATTCAGAATTCCAGAGCTAGTCACAAGTTCACAATCCAAACACTGAATTTGCCATTCACTCTTTTAGTAAGAAAGGCATGAACCTTTCCTTGTAAGGAAAACTAATTTAAAACACTGACCCCCAATATCCATCCACATGCAAAGATTTTGTCTGATATGATGAAAGGATGAAAGAGGCAATCCATAGCTTCTAACAAGGGTAGCTCCTAATCCTTTTTATACTCCTGACAGAAGATGGTCCACCAGCACAGGTGTGAAAGAAATCAAATCCCACAAAGAGTCACTTGGTGCATATACACAAACATAAGCACAGACAGTCTCAGGTTCAGGCTTTGGCTACAGCACCTGCAAGCCACATCCAACCTGGCACAGTGCTGTCTGCAGCCTCCTGGCAGCTAACCTACATAATTCCAGCTCTTTTGTCCAAAAGTAATTCGAGTGTCCTTAGAAACAACATCACACTGTTAAAAACCAAATGCTTTATTTACCTAGAGCTCCTAGGATTGTGCCAGATTGAAAGGTTGTTAGCATTTTTCCTCCAGATAGCACCCTCTCTGAAGATGCTGTATCATAAGGAAAGGAGCCAGAAATCAATGTTAAGTAATGTATTGGATTTTCTGGACCACATTATTTTTCAGATAAAGAAAAAAATTATCAAAAGTGGCTCAATAAGGAAACATAATTAATGATCAACTTTGAAAGGCCGAGTGTCTCTGGACTTTCAGTCTCCTCTGAGGCATTGTGCTGAGCTATAGCTGCAACTCAGGTAAGACTGCAAAGCAGCTGGGCTAACAGGCTATTCTAAGAGTAAGTCAAATACCAAGAACCTAAAGCCTTCTTTATAAACTCTATGCATCTAAAAGCCAAGACAGAGAATCAGACTTCTGTCAGCAAACTAGCACATAGGACAGAAACAAGTGAGGCTTACTCAAAACGTCTAATAAGGGGCAAGAAAACAACATGAAAGGTTTTCCATTATCTAAACACTGTTCTACACAGATGAGCCTAACAGCACTGAACAGCAAATTGTAAGAACCAAAAAATGAGGGATGGGGCTCCAGGCAGCTCTTTAAAATGCTGTTTATTATATCCAAATGATACAGCAATTCACGGGTCGTGGGTGACAAGAGCCCAGCCCAGTCCACAGCCTTTTCAACCACAGCTGTAGGTTGGTCTGAAGCTTCTTTAGTTCTGGTTACAATGCATTATGTACTTTTCATTACAGATCATCTTAATACATGACAACCAGTCAATATCTTTACTATCACCTATAGCCTATCCTAACTAATAACATTACTATATTCATGTTACTGTATTCCAATCACAAAAAGTTAGTATGTTGCAGTTTAAGCTAGAGGTTGTTTTTCAGTTTTCCTGCAGTGGAAAATTCTGAGATCTTTTCTCTACTTGCAACATTGGCTTTCTTGTCTGTCTGTGAAAATCTTTTTGCTAGGTAAAAAGATCTTTTGTTTGAGGTGGATTTATCCTTTGCTCTAAGTCATAAAAGCCCCTTCCAACTCACTTGCTCTTCGCCTTCTAGTTACCCAGTAAGACTGGCTCAGCAATTCTTTTCCTCTATATAAAAACTTGCTATGATTTCTATTCTTTAGATTCTACATTCAAAGATCTTTCTGTTATACATACATACATACATATCTGTGAGACCTTCCTGTCAAATCCTTATCCTTCCCAACACAAATAACCCAACATTTAAAAGTGATCTTCTGTTTTGCACTTAACAGCTCCAGTCCCAAGTCTGCCTCTTGCTATGCCAGTACTCTGAGGACAAAGACTATTACTGTGCTGGGTAGGAATTTATTAGTAGTAGCTGGCAACACCTAGCAGTGCTTTATAACCAAACTTCACAGAGCTCTTGTGCCTTTTAATCTTAACTCCATTCATGGCAAAATTGTTCAAGAAAACTAGAGCAGAGCCATGCTAAAAATCCTGTTATGAGAAACAGTGTTCTAAGCAAGCCCAGCAGCTCCAGGCTGCCCAGGGAGACAACTGCAGCATTTTGAAGCTAATGCCCTCTGTCAGGAGCTGGAGCTGCTGAGCAGCCTGTGCACAGCCATTTCTGCCATTCCGGCTCACTGCAAGGAGCCTTTAGCATGACAAGACAGGGAAAGCGGGAGATCAACACAGCCAACGTGAAAATAAACATTTGCAAAAGCACTGGGACACAGACAAGCAGAACATGCACAAAACATAAACAGTGTTTCCATTGTGCTTGGCAATGACTTCAATCTACACTCTCTTGGCTAATTCAGTCAGTATACTTTGTTGAGCAGTTACCTAAACAAAGTTCACAAGTCTTTAAAGGAGAAATGCTTCCACAGAGGTATAGTCTTAGCTCCCATTGAAATGTCAAAATTGACAGCATCCAGCCTTAAAATACTTGAGGAATAGTTACTGAAGCCTATCACCATCAGAAAGTCTGTCGATCTATAATGTCAGCCAAAAGGACTCTGATACGTCAATCTGCCTTCCAGAGAGCTCCTATTTATCTAATTATTTGTATTAAGTAGCAATGTAGGGTTTGTTTAGAATAATGATGATATTGCATACATGTAATACACTGCATATTGCAGCATGTGAATAAAGACATGAAATGTACAGCACCCCTGTCTATTCTCCACTTTGCCTTGAGATGAGGCAAAACAATTCCGCCACCTTTATTATTTACAATCCAGCTTTCCAGCATTCTGAAAGAGTATCACTCTCAGGAGCTTTATCCACTTTTACCTTGTGTCTATAAGGCATTCACAATAAAGCCCCAATGCACACTGTCACAAAAGATATCAGCTAATGATGCCACTGAATGTATTATACAACATGTAATAACAACAACATAGAAGTCTGACAGTACTCAGCGTTCCCAGTAAATGGAAACACTACTATATTTGTATTACCCAAAGATATTTGCAGATCTTTAAACTCTTAGAAGTGCTTAAAACATAAGCAAGTAATTTCCAGCTGAGATGCAAATTATTGCCTCAGGAACTGCACATGATATAAGACTGTGAATCACTTCTTTACAGATATTGGTTAACTTAAAATGCACATTTTCACCATTACTGAAGGTGGCAAAACCAGTGATTACATTACCCAAAAAATGGTGTTTCCTTTCTTAATTTTAGATCTTAAGTGTGAATAAAAAAATTACTGTGGAGTACTAGAAACAAGCAGACTACTTCAAAGAAGACAAAGATGCAGATGAGACAACTGTATCAAACAAATAAGCTAAAATACTTGCTCACAGGTACTCACCTATGCTCACAGGTACTTGAGGAATTGAAATCTCTAAGGACTTAAGAAAAATGTTTAGCCCTCTGAAACAAAGCGCGAATACAGCTCTAGCACTTCACAAACACACTATATTGCAACTTCAAGACACAGAAAAAATCCCACCTTGCATCCAAAAAAAGCCCTTTTTAGATTCCAGCATATTTTTAAGAGCATTTTATGAAGAACCTTGCTCTCGGCCCTCCAGGTCACAATGCTCTACTAACTCCTGCAGTTACCCAAGTGTGCTCCAACAGGAGTCTGACAAAGCAATGTACTCATAAAAGGAAAAAAAAAAAAAAAAAAAGAAGGTTTGAGTTTTGGGTTATTGGTGTTTCTGTAAAAATAATATTTGAAATGTTTCTGCTTTTTCAAACAAACATGTTTGCTCTTTTAACATGGTTTTCAGCATTTTGTGGGTTTGGTGCATAGCAGAAATTTAAAAACATTTCCAAAACATTTCAATGTCAGTGCAAGTAAAACACTTCAATTTCATCTTCCTGATTAAACGTTTCTGTAAGAGAAAAGATTTACACATACAGTTTTCTGCCTAAGGAGGTTTTGCCTTCACAGCTAAGATTTCATATGCAAGACTCCAATTTCACATCAAAGCTTTACTTTTAAATTCAGTAAAGATTCCAATTTAATCTCAGGAGACTATGATGTCTTAGAAGTTAAAACAGTAAGCGCTGCTACCAACAATCTTCAAGAGATTCTGCTTTTGATAGATGCACTTTTAATGGGAAACTGAAGTTACTCGACAAGCATTACCAGTTATCTGGAGAGACTTGCAAAACATTCCATGGTTCTACAGAAGTTAAGGCTTTCACTTGAATTTTTAAATAACCTTCTACTCCAATTGCTTTAATACTGTGCTTCCTGCAGTAACTTTCACTTCTACTCTTTCTCCCCTACACTAATCCACACCACCATCACTTTTCCCTCAGCTACAATGACACAAGACATAGCCTTAATTAGTACACGTTTCCAAAAATCTTATCAGTAAGCATTTGTAGCAATGTGTACCCAGTGTCACAGCCCCCTCTCCACTGTTAATTAATTTCCTGTAACCAAATAAACAGCAAAAAACGCTCCACTAAGCACTAAATTTCAGACAGAAAGGCAACTGAAGGTTCAGGAAAATACACATTTGTCAACAGCTGGAGAAAAATCCAAATATTTCATAATGAAGCCAGTATATTAAAGAATTGTTTAAAAAACTGGCTAAAAATCCTCATAATGAAGCCAGTATATTAAAGAATTGTAAAAAAAAATAATAAATTGTTCCCCCTCTATCAGTTGCTCCACACAGAACCTCTTTTAAGAGAGACACATAATAAGAAATCTTCATGCACATTCACCTGTATCTCCTACAGCAGTTCAGCAACTTCATTTTCTGCAGTGCTAAGCAACTTCCTCAGAGGCACAGTGTCATCCTCTTGCATCAAATGCTTAGCTGTCTCAAATTAAACTTCTTTTTTAGGAGATATTAAAACTCTTAATTGCTGTATTAATATTTCCTCCCATCTTATAACATAGTGAAGGTACATCAATGACATAGAAAGCCTCATCCCTTCACTGAAGGAAGAAGTGCCTGACTGACTCCCAATCATTTCAAGGGTACAAGTTTTAGTCCTCGTGTAGATCACTCCCACCTTCATCTTTTAAAACCTGAGATCTGCCACCCTGCAAAAGTGTGTAATTTCCTCTTTACATCTAAATCACCTGAGAACAAAGAGAATAATGCACATGAAGGAAAAAGCTTATTTATAGAGTGGGTTTTTTAGATTAGGCAGATCAGAAATTAAAGACCAGCCTAAATATCAGCTACAAACTTAGCTGATCATCCCAGCTGAAGTAAATGCATCTCAATTATAAATTAATAGCAGATGCTGTTCTCCAGAAAAAGCAGTTCAAGACAACTGAGAGTGAGCAGGGTTACAACTTTCCAAAATTAGCCTGACATGATCTAATTCAGCTTCAGTGGGAGTTAGATTGGGCCACGTGCCCACAGCTACACGAGTCTAACTGCTGCCTCTCAAAAACAATAGTTAAACGAAACAATTTCATTACTACCATAATTAACCTGTCCCAGCCACATACATTTGTAATTACTTCTTTTTTTTTAATGCTAGCTTTTGTCAAAGTTTCCACACAATTCCATGATCACTTCAAGACTGACTTTTACACACCTATTTTATATACATAGCAAGAAGGCTGGCAAAGAGAGGCAGGAATGTTGCACTGGAAAGATAAGCCTGTTATCAGCGTTTCAGAGTGAAGAATAACTTCCTTGACTGTGTGAGGTGGTCTCTTTCTATCCATAACTTAGTGTTCTTATTCAGCAGAGGTTTCCTAAATCCTCTCAGAATTGCAGCCACCCTTTGCTGTTATGAGATGAAAACCCTACACAATTTTCAACTGCACATACCAGTAACTGTTCAACTGTTGCTGCCAGGGATTTTTTCCGTATATCACACAAATACATCATCTGTCATAGAAAAACACATTCTTAACACTCAGTCGCTGCTACATAAATTTATTTGCAGCACCAGGAAGCAGCCTTGAGGGAAAAAATAATTAAAAATTGCTCTTTCATCTTGATGTTATTTTAACGTGAATGTTTCATTACAGCAATATATCTATGACCAACAAGGGAGATCATTTAAGTCTTTAGCTACTTAATTTCTATTTAACAGGCTATTATGAATGATTGAGGAACTAATGATTTTGTCTTCAAAACAGTCTTAGAATTTAGGAAGCGCTCTGCAGTTATAAAAGGCAGATATTTAGCAAGTCAAACCAAATATCTGACAAAGCCAACGGAGTAAACACATCTCAAAACACCAACCCAGGAAGCCAAAGATGGCCCTTTTTAGATAGGGCTAAGGGGTATATGAATATACTGGCTGAAATTAAGATAGAATATTTTTGATAAATTTTCTGTGAAAATATAAGATGGAAGAACAGTGAATCTATCCATGAGTGATTTACCACAGTAGAATAAAGTATATCTTTTCCCAGAAGTGCAAGTTAAAGATAGAGGATGATTGGTTGTTTCTGAACTTCTGCATATGAGTAGCTCCAAACTCCACAGGCAAATCTTGAAATCAGAAATAAACACCATTCTCCAACCACTATTTCTGGCATCAGGAAACAGCTATCTTAATCTCTGCCTTTTTAATACCTCCAGACTGTGGGTTCTAGACTATCACCCATCCTACAGCATTTGCAAAATGCTAGCTGGAGGGATTAGCAACCAACAGCTACTCAAATCTGCCTGGATTATCTTCAAGATAGAAGAGATGAATATTATGACTACTCACATGTATGATTGTTTTAAATTACCAGCTGCACATAAAGAAGCAGTAAGGATTAAATTTCAGGCTTCAAGAACCTGTTTGTCGTCAATCTTATCTTTCATTTTTATAAACATTTTGTTACAAAACAGGTTGGATTACATGTATTTATACCCTAATCAAACATGAATTAAAGAAAAAAAAAAAAAGCCGTTCTGTTCTACACAGATACAGTTGCGAGAAAAATTTTCTGACATCCTAAAAACAACATTGACATTATCTTAAATATTACACTTAATTTTTCTAATTGCTGTATGTTATGACAATGATCATTTGATATATCTAACATGTATTAAGATCTTAACTTAATTTTGTCTTCTTGAATAATTTATAGTTTAGCTGTACCTTTCAACACACCACTTTTAAGTATCATAGGAAAACTGCAACCAAAAGATTGTATAAAGTAATTGTTTTATTCCTCCATTATTTTTCTGGATGGATTTAGCTCAAGGGCCTAACTGTATTCTGCTGTTTCCACAGATCCTTCATATAGCAAGGAAACATTTTAAAAAGAACAACTACAATTTTCCTTAAAAATTAAGCTTTAAATTGATTAGGGTCATCAGCAAGGTCTTCAGGCTCCATTAGTTATTAAACTACTAAGCTGGATTTCTACTTGTCATTCCAGCAACTTTTTATTCTGTATGATTTTACTGGAAATGAGAAGAAAAACATTTACAAATACTTAGTTAACTGTTGGCTGAATTCCTCAGGCTTCACATAGTTGTACACCAGTCATCTCCACTTCGAAATTTCCAGGATCATAACTACAGTTCTAGGAGGTCTCATACCTCACTTTGGGCCATTCAAGAACTATTTACCAAAAATATAGATAAAAAATAGTGCTCTTACAGTTCACAGGCTACACTGAAATAACCTTCTGCAGAAGATTTCCCGTGTGACTGTGACCTGTTCAATTTAATAATCTAAAAGGTATGGTAACACAGGTTGCCACAGCCTGTGCAGCTAACCTTGCTAATGTCCTCACAGCATCCTGTCAGCTAGGACAGAAAGGTATCCAGCAGCTAATACAAAGCTTCCCAACAATTCTATAAAAACTCAATCTTGCCAAAGCAAGAATTCTGTACTTAACATGCCAAAATAGAATCTTACAGCACCAAAATGGTTTCTGGGAGGAGCTGAGAGACCATGAGCACTCCACCACTCAGAATGGGGGTCAGTAACACTGAGGGGTCTGTGTGCTGCAGCCTCCCTGCTTTCTCAAGTATCCTGTACCTCCACAGTGCTGCCAGAGTGCTGGATATCAACAGCCAGGAGCAGCCCCATCTCTGTCAGATGCAGCAATGGTAGTTTTACAAATAAAACACCACAGTGGCAATCAAGGCCATCCTTGCTGCTGGAATGGCCCATCTCCATCTCTTAACCCAGTCAAAGCAGACAGACAACTGTGCTCCAAAGCAACCTACTTTGCTTGTGCTTATGCCTAAAGCCAAATTTGCCTATTATGAAAATGGAAGGTGACACAATAACACAAAACAGTTTGAGTCAGTAGAAATGTACACTGCAGCACTCGGTTACAGCTGGGTGAATTAAGGACTGTGTTACAGAATTAATTTCCCCCCCCACTTTGCAAGTCAAGATAGATCTTTTGGTATCAAAAATTCCATTTAAAATTATTTGAAGATCTTATCGCTCAACAACTGAATTAATTCAGCTTCTAATTTTCATCCTATGAGAAGAACAAGCACAAGTCATTTTGTAAGAACCTGGTCTTCCTGTTTTGTGGGGACAGAAAGGGACAAGGAATTACCTTTACACCTGGTTTTCCTCCAGTCTAATTTCCCTGCACAACACTAACTCCAGTCACATTTGGGGAGCTCAATCTGATGACTCTTACCAAAGTCAAGCAGAGTCTGTTCTGCACTGCACAGTGACACTGATTCCAAATGGTGATTGTTTACTGGTTCTACAAACAGTACTGTCAACCAAAAGGCAGTGTATTTTACCAGCTTTCTTTACCCATTCACACTTTCCAAGTTGAAGACTGCTGGTTTTTAGCATGCCAAACCCTCATTTTGATGAGGGTTCCTTACAAATACTAGACCCTACAGCCATTTTTGAAACCACCAGTAAGAAGTATCAGTATCTTCACACTGAAGTTAATTCAGATACTATCATTCCTAAACACAAACTATTCTTTTTGCACTCTACAGCTGTAAATGCTATCCAATTATACATCTTCATTTCACAAAATACTTTCCACTGATAAAGAACTCTTGACATACAGAACAGTTGTGTCTCTATTTATATACCTAACTTTATTCAACTTCCCTTTCACAATTCTTATTCAGAAAAGGCTATCCAAATGTTTAGATCAGGCCACTAACTCAGCTTCTTTACAGGTTCTTAACTTTTGGAACACAGCAGAACAGTGTTCCTGCTAGCTATGATCTTGCTTCTGTCATACCAGGTTAAGAGGTCTGATCCCTTGATTTGGGTCTGTATAGGCTGATTTTATAATAAATAACTGAGCAGAAATTTACATTGCTCAAACTAGTATTCTTTGAATATTATGTCAGTTAGCCCTTACTAGAGATACACAAAAGAAAGAAGTCAGGTTTCAGAGACTGTTGGAGAGAACTTCAGCAGTCTGACACAAGACCAGTTCTACCACTTAAAAGTATCTGTGATTCATGACTGAACAGACAGGCCAAACTTTCCAAAGGTGCCACAGTGTTAATGAAAACACTGGCCTGTTCTCAACACAAGTCATGAATCTTCTGAATACCTCCACAGGCTTATGAGGTTGGGCATCCAAGTATCAAAACACACAAGACTATTGGAAAATACAATCTGCATTCAGCAGTTGCCGACACAAACAATCCTCTGGTAAGCATTTAGCTCATTCTTTGTGGTACAATATGGAATATGAGTGTGACAAACTTCCTAAGGGAAAGCTCTGCTCTGTTTGCCATCTCTGTGACACAGAAAGGTCACAGATTTCACATTTAACAGTACCACAAAAAAAGGCTCTTTCCCTAAAATCTTTATACCATGAATGACAGACACAAACATGTGACTTACTGTAAGGTGTTGTATCAGTAGGGTCAGGAGGTGGGAAGTTTTCAGTGAAGTTGACATTACACAAGTCTGTACTACAGCAGCAGAAGCGGTACGTTCCATTCTGAATCAAGGAAGGGGTGGTTGTAACTATACACTCTTCAAAGTGACACTCCTGTGGGTCTCCTATATGAGACCAGCAACCTGTAAGAAGAAGCAAACGACAGAATTTTGGTTTAAGTGAGAATAAAATTAGTTCTACTGACTGGATAAACACATCTACAGAAATCCATACATTACCTAAATAAACTAAACTAAAAACTGAAGAAGTTCTTTGAGAACTCCCCATAGCCAAGGAGAAGAAAACGTGGGCAGGGATGAAGGCCAACATCAGAGGTGTCCAGCTGTTGCCTTAATATGATAAAACCTGAATTTCTGAGCCTGTTAAGCAGAAGTATGCCCTTCCTCATCTCTCTGATACCACAAACCATATTACACTCTCTGGTCCACAGTCTAAATGATTTGTGACCTAATCCCTTCCTTAGGCCACAAGACTGCATCTACAGTTTGGTGCTTCTTGCATCATTCTGCCCTTCCTCATTGTCAGCATCACTGGACTTTTCTACAGAATCACAACTTATTGCCTGATTAATACCAGGTCCTTTGTCCCTGCAGCAACTGTTTGTTCCCAAGTATGGTCAACAGCAGTTAAATGTCATTTATCCACAAACACCTGGAAGGGAAAGAGGCAATAGTGGGACAGAGGTGAGCAGTCAGGCAGCTCCCTTCAGCAGACTGCCAGATCAAACAGGAATCATGGACTACAATTCCACAGGCTATTTGTAAATACCAGCTGCATTTTCATTCAGCCTTATACTACATTAACTTGCATCCAAATAAAAAAGAGCAGAGTCCCTGAGAAAGGTAATCAAAACATGTCTCCAGAAACTGCAAAGCCCTTCACCTCTCCTACCTTTATTTTCCCCACAGAACAGCACTGAATTACAGTACTGATATATGAACTATAGTTGCAATTTCCTTTTTAAACAAGCATCCAATAAATATGAATATACACTTTTTACTTAATAAGACACTTACTGTTAAATTTATCATTACATCAATACATATACTGAAATTCAAGAAAGTAATCTTCCTCTGGACCTTTTAAGTAAAAAGAAACTTGAATGCTTATTTTTTCCAGCTGTGCATTGATGTCTTTGGTCTCTTTTAGAAGTGATTCATTTCAAACAAACTTTCTGCTCACATTTAAAATTGTTAAATGGGAAGTTTAAAATCATGCATTTCAACAATGTGCAAGAAGGCTAGTTTTGCAGCTGTGCAGCTTTGCATCAGCTGGCTGGATCACAAAGAAGTGAAATAAGTAACAAAACTACTGCACTGAAACTGAACTGCTACATACCTTGTTTTACAAGATGTATGTCTCCTTCTCGTGTTTTTTCCCAAAGTCCATAGCAGGTACTGCCTTTCATGCACAAAATGGTGCCGTTCTCCTGGGAGATTCGGCTCTCACTGATTCCATGGTCCTGCTGATACGGGTCTTTAAATGCACACAGCCGCTCCTCACTCTGTGTAGCTTTAGCCAAAGAAAGAAAAATAATTTTTGTCAGTGATTCTGTCCATAAAACATCAACTTTAATAAAAAAGGTGATTAAGGTCTTCTGAAAAGATACTTTCAAAAAAAGCTAGATGTGTAACTACAAGGCACTTAGATACTATTCAGAAGTACAGCTCAGCAAACAACCCATCACAGTAAGAATTTGTACTACATATTTCAACATCTAGATTTCATCCAGTTCTTTAACTCCCATCAAAGCACTGGCAGTAAGGAGATGCAAGATGAAGTAGATTGGTCTTTTGGGAAAAACAGATTTTGAACTTAAAGTAAAATTATAACATATGTAATCGTAAATTATTAAAGGTACTGTATAAAATATTTCCTCACAGATGGTTTATTTCTTTGATCATTCTTCAGCACTGGCCCCAAGAAGCTAAGTTTCAGCAAGGCAGACTTAGTGCAAAAACACTGCTTCACTTTGTCACCGGTGCAGTGATTGAGTGAAAAAATGAAAAACCAAGAGACTCCAATACCTGTGTCACACTTTTAAGGCTGCTACTATTCATTAAGTGTCAAAAGTTGTAATTCTTTTATGCAGAGACAACCACATATTGCTGCACTATTCAGGCCAGCATTCTGTCAATGTTTCCCAGTTTATTGTGTGGCAGCAGTAACTAAAATAGCACAACTTAGCTGATTTTTCTACTGGTCTGGTAGGGTGTGTGTGATCAGTTGAGCTGCATGTCAGCTCAGTGGGGGCAAAACTCTCAGCTGAGGAGACAGGAACTTCTTAAGCCAGTGTAATTCAATCACTTGCAGCTCCCCACACTCCAAGAACCTGGCTGGCAGTCTATGCTGCTCACCCACGTCTCTGAACTCTGGTCAGTGCACTACTAACACTTTACATCTGGTACTACAGTTCTGCAGTGATAAATACATTTATTACAAAGCAGTGACTTGATATTCAGAAAGTCAGTCGCCTAAATTTCATATGCAATTTTTTTTAAACCTCTCTGAGCAGAGTTAGTCAAGTTACTGAGCACAAAAAGGTCACACATTAGCAGCCAGCACATGCTGCCTCCAGCAGAAGTTGCCAGTTGCACGCTGTAGTTTTATTCTCAGAACAGCTGAGTATGCCAGGCGTGAAGCATCTGTCCTGCATTCTCTGCTCCATGACATGGGACTGGCCAAGACACAGCGTCTGAAAGGACAGGACCCCACCGCTCTAAGGAACTGGATCTGACTAACTTTTTGAAAATTCAGACAAGAAAAAACTATCACAGAATTACAATTTTCAAGTCACAATGGGACAAAAGTATACAGCCTTGTGAAATAGGACATATCTGCTCTGAGGGGCAGTAGGAAGGTTTTAAAACCTGTTGCATATGATAGCTGAATGGGGCTAAGGCCATCCAAGATCTGGTTGTTTGCAAAATGCCCAAATTGCTGCAAGATAAGCCCTTTCATAACTTGCCTTTGTGAAAAATTAATTTAAAAGAACAGAATTTATGAAACAGTCCCACAAATCTGGTTTCCTTATTTAAAAAGAAAAGTAATTGCAGGAAAGTCAACTTTAATTATACCTCAATATGTTAAAAAAAAAAAAATCTTTGAACCTATGAACTAATAGAAGAATAAAAAAGACCAAAACAAATCAAAACGTTTTGAGTTTGCCTTGGAAAAAAAATAATGACATTTATCATGTCTGTGCTCCACCGACTAAGACAGCTTTAAATGCCTACTTTTCAGGTCTCAGTCTTTCTATAGAACTTCTAGGATCAAGGCTGAGAGGTAAGAATACGAGAAGATGCTAAAAAAAAAGAGAAGTTGTTTAGAGTTATGCTAGATGCTGTCCAACCATGCACGTACTACAGAAAATAAAAGTAACTACTAAAGGCTTTTCTGATTTAAAAAGACTGCATTGCCCTATAAGAATACCTGCAGAGAGGAGAACGCGGCAAGCATGAGAAAATACAACACAGAGTTAGCAACCTGAGTGTCTATCAATCTTCTTGCAAAGTATATAAATACGAGTTAACTTGACACAATTTAATGTCAGATGATCTCAGTGGGAAACTTTTCCAAGAAAAAATAAAGGTTACTCATCCAACAACTAGAGTTTTTCATGCTGATCACTGCACATTCCTGCTTCGATTATAACTTGGAGAAGCACGGCCCCTGTGGGAGCAGTACCCACTGCAATACTCTGCTGACCCCTGCCCCTTCCCTGATGGCAGAGAACATCTGGAGAACAGGGGACAAGGAACAAAAGCTACTTTATTTTTCTCCATGGCCTCTGTACGTTCATTGTTGAAGTTACAACGCCAAAGAAAATTGGGAAGGGCATCCAGATGTACAGAAACCATCTTGCAGATCAACAGAATAGATGAGCTGCTTCAGTTACTGCTCATGATTTCAGTACATTCCTGCTCTGGGATTTCTTTCTTCCAGGCAGTGGAAATTAGTCAGATTTAAAAACTTGCAGTACTGGAATACTTCTAGGTCAGGTCTTGAAAGCAGCCTCTAGCCTAGGTGAGCATGCTTGCATGCCTTAAACCTTACCCAAAAGAAGTACTACAAAATACTGCTACAAAAACCACACGAAAGTGCTGGAGCGCCTCTTTAAAAGCTGACCTATTTCAACAGAAATCTTATTCTTCCAGGTAAGATATCGCTGTTGGATTTCCACATGTTCCACATGGATGACAATGTCAATTTTCAGTCATCATGGGAGCTGACAGGTATGCAGGGCGCATTGAGAGCTGAAACACGTCTCCCTGTCCCTTGGGAGCCATGCACCTGCAATGTTTGAGGGCAGCCACTAACACTCTGTAACAGCTTAGCTGGAAACAATTCCAAAGCCGCTTCTCCATGCTTGGAGATACTAAAAACCATCTAGGTATGCTCCCAGGCAGCTGGCTCCAGATGACCCTGCCTCAGCAAGGAGCTGGACAAGATGAGCTTCACAGGTCCCTCTCAACCTCAACCATTCTGCAATTCTTGCACGTCTCCAAGCACTCAATGTGCAAATAAGACACAAAAATTATTTCTCAGCTGGGCTGCTTGCTCTTTTTTGTCTCCAAGGCAGGTGAGATGGTAGGGTAAGACTAGAACTACTGGATTCTCTTGTTTGTCTTCAGTTCAAATAGATCCAAATAGACCCAAGGAAATATCCTAATGTTAAGATCTTCATTAAACAACAAGAGCAATTAAAATAAATAATTTATGCTATGAAGGCTAAGGCTCTTGAACTGCTCTATTTGATAAATCCAGTTCATTTGCTACCTCTCAGAAACATGAAGGGCAAAGTCCCTGTAGACATGTGTGCTCACCAGATATTAGGGAGCCACAAGCAGTTCACAGTCCAGTGCTCTTCTCCTTATAGATTTCACAGACCCAAGATGGCACCAGCAGTGTATCCTCAAATCAGCAAAATGCAGAAGCCATTTACAGATCAAGACATGCAGTGTATCTGCCCAGACATGAAATGCCCCAGCACACAAACACAACCAAGACCTAGCACGAAAGGAAGTGGCAGCATAGGTTTCACAGGACATCTGCTTCATAGTTGAAATCATCCTTTAAAACCCTGAATTTATCTCTATAAGGCACATTTCATAGTAAATTCTTGTTTGTTCATCACATAGAACTCATTAGACATTCAGATCTTTTCTAATTAACTCTTTAATGACCTTTCATGAGAGGTTTTGAAATAAATAAATGGCAACTGAATACCTACACGTCATACATCACTGAAAAATTTGCTACTGGAGAAACTGTATAAGCAACAGATAGGCTGACACTGAACAGGACCAAAAGTAAAACTTAAATAACAAATTATGAAGGATTTATAATGAAATGTCAATTTTCCATCCCTCTTGTATTTGCATACCAGAAAAGCTATGTCAAAACAATTCAATAGAAATAATAAAATTAACTCAAGCTTCTGTTCCCTCACTTTTATACACAGTTTCAGAAACAAACTTGAGTGGCATTTGAATTGAATTGGGGTGCTCCAAGCAGTCATCTAAGAAACAGTCAATGTTCTCAGCTTTCCTGTTTGGCTGCCACTGCCGGTGAGTCTGATCACCAAACGCACTTGTAACAGACTTCACTTGAATCAGATGTGAAAACTTGTTGTTATATTCCAGGAGAAGAATGGGTAAACAGACTACAATAAATTACTTTCCTGCAATCACAAAGGAACTGGGAATTGTCCATCGTTTCCCAAGTCCATCCAGAGGCTCACGCTTACTGTAGCTGTGGTCTGGAAGCATAGAGTTCTTTTCCATACCACTATACAGCCCCGAGAAACAGGACCAGGGCTTCAGGAACTGCCATTTGGCATATAGCTCAGGTTTTTATGTGATTTATCATCTTAGAATTAGTCATTTATACTGTCAACAAAAAAAAAAAAATCAGAACGTTATCACGGAAAAAATGCTATATAGATTTTTAAAGTATTTTCTCCCTATAATCAGGATGCTAATTCCAGCTGCTCAGAAACAGAGAACTGATTCATACTGATAAGTGAATTCTGTCTGTTCACTACAAAAACACCCTGAGATACTTACTATTTGATTATTTGCCTTTTTTCCCCACTAAAGATATTTCTGAATAGCAAAGATCAGAAGAAAATTACAAGTGCATCTACTATGTCAGAAATCTGCATGCAACTAACACACAATTCATCCACACTAGGATGAGTTCAAACAAATGAATACATTGCTATTGTTTTTAATTTAGTATTTCTTTCATGACCATGGCGTGTTCTAGGAAAGCAACTACTGAAAACAATACCAAAAGTTACAGGAATCCAACTGCAAATCCTTAGAACATGACTCATGTTTTCACTAATAGCATCGGAAGCCACCTCCATTAGTACTTAACTGATGCTTCCTGACCTTGCATCCATTCAATGCAATACAAGAATTCACATCAAGTGCAAAGTGAGGGGAAAGGAAAA
>VXBI01010041.1:501840-549911 GCA_013397375.1 Toxostoma redivivum | reverse complement strand
AAAAAAAAAAGACTCAAATGTTACTCGAATGTTACTCAAATGCTACTCCATGGTCTAATCATTGGGATTAAAGATAAATAAATCAAACACTTGCCATTTTATGATTAATGCCAGGCAAAACATTTTGTGACTCAACAGTCACAAATGAGAGAATGTGAGAACAGTCTGAAGACAAACCTGCACGCAATCTACAAGCACAGACCTGCTGGCATCACAGACCACACACAGGGGTACCATGTTGCTAATTACACAACTGCCTTAAGTCCATACAGGTGACGACTTAAAAAGAAAGACAAAAAAAAAGAAAAAAGGTTTCAGAGCATTTGTTTGTCTGTAATGGGATTTCTTTAAGTGCAGACCACCACACATTCAGCTGGGAATCTCAGTAGGCTGCAACAGATTTGTTTTCAAAGATCAACGTTTTTTCTGTAACTTGTCCTTTCAATTAGTGAGATTTTCATCAGAACAGCTATAGATGCAAAACCTGTTTTATTTTGGCCCTGTCAGCTTTCTCTGGAGCTCTTTTATTTACACAATAGGGGGAAACATCATTGCCCTCGAGACAGGGTTATGGGATAGCGTGTGTATTCATAATGCAAACTATTATAAAGAAGGTATATACATCAGGAAGCTCCTCTGAGTATATCTTTTCAAATACTGATAGCTGAATTCTGCTGTGATGTACAGAGAAACAGAATCCTGAAGAAATCATCCCTTAGCAAAAACTCTAATGTTGCCTTTTTTATCTTTTTCTCCTCAGAGGCTTTAATTACAAATATTTCTAAATGTGCATCCACTTATATTAAAATATATCATAAGCAGATGTCTTTTGAAGGAAGTCATGCTTCTCCAGACAGACCACCCTCACTACCAACTTAGAGTGGGAGGGAAAAAAGCTAAACTCTTGGTAATCTTCCACGTATTATTACTTCCAGTATTCTGTTCTGTAGCATGTTTGACCAACTGAACAGCAGGGCTCTGCACTGACTGGTCAGATGAACAAGTAAGGATTAGGCATGAGGACATGAAGGTCTAAACCAACCTGAAATGGACTGGAGACTTTCTGAGCAGGAGGTCAGGAGCAGCACAAAGCCAGGCAGTGTTTGGTCAGGCAGGCTGCACAGTCTACTGCTTTATAGAAAACTTCCATATCAAAAGTCCTCCAGATGGCCTCCAAAACACAACCACTGGACTAATATTTTAAAGACATGAAGATGAAATAATGGAAATTTGCACAAGAGAATACAGCAGAACTTTTAGGAAGGAGGTAGGAAGGTAAAGAAAAATGCTTCAGAAATTTACATATGTGGTAAATTTACATATTTTCCTCTCCTCCTAAGAAAAACAGGGGGAATAAAAACCATCATAATTATCATAATCATTAACATCATAATAATTTTGAGCTCAAAATTATTTTACAGGACATAATATGTACCTCAAGATATACCGTAAAATATATTCTGACCATAAACTGTCTACAGTTTATACTCTGTGTTAAAATCTGGAATAATCTGTTCACAGTACTGCATGTCCTTAGCCTTCGTTGATGAAAATTATTTTGGTTTTGTCTGCTTTTGCTGACTAACATCACGGTTTCAAATGCTGGCAATTACACAGAGCCAGGCTTTGACTGAGAACTAGTGCCAAAACTAAAATGAATGCTAGTACTGATACCCATTTCGAAGTGATTGACTGCACATGCAGATGACAAAATAACTTATGTTCACTACAAGGTCCTTTGCCCTCTAAACAGACTAGAAAATTCAAATGTCTTCTTTCTGTACATGGATATACATGGTCTTTCCTTCTCCTCAATCTAGCCTTCAAGCAAGCAAGTAAATTTGAAATCTATTTTCTTTCCTTGCTCACTCTCTAACACAGTGTTGTGGGCTGATCAAGGCTACTAGCAGCAATGGAGACACCAGTGGAGCCTTTTCCAGTTGAGTTTTCTTTAACAGTCCTTGGGTATCTTGGTGTTTCAGCTTCATTCTGCAACACCAGTTGTCTGCTAGCACTAAGTGCAACAGAGCCAGATCATGTGGCAGCTGTATTGAGTCATGCTCTGCAAAAGGTTCACATTTTGCTTTCCACTCAGGCACTGCTGTCTCAGACTGCCTTGGTACATAGTCCATGGCTTCCTCTGGGGCCAGCTGACCGCCCTGGCACAACCTCACTGCCTCCTGGCTACCAACACATGCCCTCCTTGCAGCCTTACATTAGTATATATACAACTGACCAAATACATCCACCACGGTAGGAATTTCACTAACTGGAATTAATGTAAATGCAATGTACAGAGAGGCCAGAAAGTAAATCATCAACTCAAATTCTGTACTGAAAGCCTTGTTCTCCTTTTACCCAAATTTACTCTCAAATTAAGTTGCCTTAGAAGAACTCAGCTTATGCAAGAGAAGCCACACAGCGAAGAACCAGGATGGCAGAGATTTATTGCTAGCAGCTGACAAATTATGTAGCTCCCAAACACTGCCAGATTTTATGAAAAAATACCTGAGTTTACTGCCAATAAACCATGTCACTGCCTTATTTCTACAACTTTCTAAATGTTTCTGAGGACCACCAGACAACCCTGCTGTGCAAACTTCATGCAAACCAGACATTACCACAGATGCAAAATTTTATCCATCTAGTAAGAGCACAAGACATGGTGGCAAGAAAGCTAACAACACCTTGTTTTGGGTCAAAACTCAAGAATGTCAAATGAATTTGAATAGTTAATGCTGCTTTACATCAAAAGGCTGAGCATTGTTCAGTTGTTATGGGAAGAGATTCAAGATGAATCTGTAATCAGGATACTGACTCAGCCAGGGTCAGAGAAGGACAAACTGCAGAATTAAACCCAAGTGTCCTCAAGTCTCAACTACAGCCATAATAAGGCACCTTTTACTACTTGGGCCACTTATCAGAGCTTCCCCCACCTTACAATATCTCCTTCAATAAGTATACAACTAAACAAGAAAAAGAATTTACCTCTCAGTGATTCAGCATTTTCCTTAACATTGTTAAGCTGTGTTCAGCACGTACACACTTAGGACATTTGTTTTTATTGTATAATTCTGTCTAGTTCAGCAGGTTTCTTCCATCTTTTTCCCCCTCTGCTAAACTCCCACTGATTTTTAACAAGACAGAATTAAAACAAAAGGCACGTAACAAAAAGGTAGTGGAAAAAGGTTATCGATCTGACAAATATTAAATTCCTCAATATATCACCTGCTAGCTGTGAGAAAAACCCTCTGGTATGTTAAAAAAACTGTAACAGTATCTTAGTTCAGTGATTACACTGAACAGGACTGAACACATTTTATCACACAACTTGGCACTTAAGAAACACTTAAAGGCTTTATAGCAAGAGACTGCAGCAGGTTTCTTAATGTTATAAAAACAATAAAATGTCATGGCATTTTAGCATTCACTTCATTAAGCTTTAAAAGACTCATCTTTGTCATCAGACTTCAACTTAGAGCCATTTCCCAAATCTTTTCATTTCATATTGAAGCAAAATCCAGTCAGTGTGTCCTATATGGAAACACAAGGGTCCAGGCATATTCAAAAAGTCTTCTGAAAAAGCTGTTAAGCTCAAATACTCCAAAGTAGAAGCAAATTAGCATAAAGCATAATTAAACCATTAAATGCCATAAAAGTGTCAAATCATAGAATATGTTTAACACTCACTTAAGGAAGAATATAATGTAATGATATAAACACATTAGTGGAAGACAAAGTATAAAAAATTACCCTCAACGCCAAATGACTGTCTTATTTTAAAAAATCTTAAGAGTTTTCATGAAATTAATAATGTTGATGATTTTCTGTGAGGATTCACATGGCAAAAAGCATCCTTGTAGCTTCAAATCACATTGATCAGTTTGCACTGCCTTCTTGTCTCAAGATGAAACAAATTTTGCTTATTTTACTCCATGAGCAAACAGTCCTTACACATATTTGAATCATATTACACATAGGTGAATCACCTCAGAGAGAATTTACTCACAGACTCACAATGTAGAGGAAGAAAAATTTCAACGAGAAGTATTTTGCAAGCCAGCTTTAAGTATACCTTCCACTTTATTCAAGAATTAGTCCAACAGGCACTAAAGGTCATTTAAATCCAGATTTCTGGAAAAGCACAGGGAAGGGAGTAGTTGGCCTTTACTGACTCAGCAGGATTTTAGACATCCAACTTCTCAAGATCTCCTGGAAAAATCCCAATCTACATTTAATCTGCAAGAGTCACTCAATTACAGGATTTAAACAAGTCTAGCATTTTTCCAATTATTTTTTATATATTTTTCACTTCATAAATGACTCTGTCTCCATTCAAAGAAAAAAATAAGTTCATGTTACTGTTTAGCAATTATGTCAGAACAGAAATCGCCACAGCCTTAGTAACACATAATCTTTTCCAGTGGCCAGTGTCTATTCATGGAACTGAAAAAGCCTGAATTCTTTATCTTTGCCCTAGACTGGAGTTCAGGGATTTTTTTTTTCTGGGTATGAACGTCTGGCTTTTGTTTATCTGGGCTGTCAAAGTAAAGTATCTGCACGGAATAACACAGGAAACTCTGCAGCAAAAGCAACAGAAAAGCAAACTAATGATGTGGTATTTATCCCCCAAACTCAGATATAACAGACTTCCCCACAGCAAAATTGCCTATTTCAGAGTCTGCTTTACATTACCTCTGAAAAGGATGTGCTACTTGTGTTAGGTAATCCCTTAACACAAATAATGTACTCACTTTTCTACCTAGCAGGGATGCCATTTCTACTGCATATATTACTGAAACACATTCTGGAGAACTTTTCAGTACCTTAAATCTGGGAAAAGACAGAACCCATACAGCCTGTCTCTTACAGCATATTACAAAATATTTTCTTATAAACATTTTCAGGACACTTAAACTACTGTGAATATGCTGAAACATTGGAAAACTGGCAAACATTCTTCGACTTGAAGCTACAAGGAAATTAAGCTCCAGGATCATAATCATATTTTGCCCTCAGACAGAAGCATAATCTATTTGGCTTTGAAATCTTAAACCCTGAAGAAAACAAGAGCAGCAAAAGGCAGAAACTAGCTTCTACCCTGACATGCTTCATAAGGGGTTTGAAGCTTCTCACCTTTCCAGAATTTCTCACAGAATATATAAGTTCAAAAACATCTCAAGTCTGTTTCTTCAAGACATTTATTAGTAGACCACAGAAGACCCCACAAACCACTGTTGTCTTGGGTCAAGAGCATGGCCAACACGAGAGCTCCCCAGGCACCCCAAGGCAGCTCAAGGTGAAAGCCAGCTCGTGCAGAGGACAGACTATCAGGGACCTGTAAGAGATTGTGGGCTGCTGCAGGAACTTGAGACTTACTTCAAACACTCCTACTTTGCGTTGCTTAGCTGAGAGCAGGAATGGAAGGAATTGTCAGCTAAAGGTATTTATGATGTTTGTTGAACTGGGCAAAACCAGAAAATATTGACTTTTGCTTCTGTTAGACTTCAAGGTTATCAGCCCATTGAAGAAAGTTCATTGTTCATATATTTCTTGATACTGTGCTTAAATTTGGTACAGCACTGAACTATTTAAAATCAACTCATACATCTTCTTTATGCATTTATTCTTTCCCATTTAAATCTTTGTTGTACCAAAACTAACTTCACTGGCTAAGAAGGCAATATAGGCAAACTTTTGCAGACTTTGAACAGTCAGAAAAAAAATCAGTGTCTAGTCAAGACAAGCTCTTCATTAACTTCTGATTTCCAAACTCATGCAGTTAAGAAAGGCATGGTTGGTACATGCAGACAGGTTACTGAACACACTTATTTCAAGGACTGGCTTTCACATACTGAAGTACAGTACGTCACACCAAGGAAACAAACTTCTGGGGACAAGGAAACAAAAAAAAAAAATTTAAACAGAGGATTGTTGTTAATTATCTTTGTTGATGCTAATGACAGGAAACATGAAAAAGGGCACTCCCAAAATAGACACTCAAAGAAAACGCTGTGATCAACTTGCTTAACATTTTGCATTGCACACCTGAGGATGATGGCTAGAGCTATGCTCAAAAGACCATCTGAACTCCTCACCCTGTACATATACCTCAGGTAGCACAGGTTAAAACATCTCACAAGACACAGAAGTGTGAGCAGAAAACATCAGGTTCTTCAGGTCCCGAGCCAGCCTAATCCACCCAGCAGCTGCTGCAGGGTGAGCACAGAGCCGGAGTGTGCAGGGGCTCCCCCACAGACAAGATCAGCATTTCAGGACAGCAGAGTCTGAACTTCTTCTGATTCAGACCTACTCAAAAGGCAGGAAATAAACAAACAACATCTTGGCATTTGGGACTAGTAAGGAAGGAGCAACACCAAATCTCATTATGACAACCAAAAAAACCGCAAAAACATAGAGGATTTACAGTGGCAGAATTTACCAGTAAAGAGGTGGTTTCCACCGTTTTCACTTTTTTGGGAAGACTTTAGTCTTTCAATACCACAAAGTGTTATACACATTTATTACAGGTACATTGAGCAAATATTATTTAGTTGATTTGGTGTCTTTTGAAACAAAACTGTTATCAAACACTTTGTCAGCCTCTACTGAGAACATTTTCACTCATGACTGGGGACACAGTTTAGTGATGAACACGACGGCGCTGGGTTAATGGCTAAACTCGCTAATCTCACAGACCTTTTCCAACCTTAACAATCCTATGAATCTATGAACGGATAAATTTTTCTCTTTAATTTGAACTAGAAACATTAGAAAGCAATATAACTTGCAACAAACATTTAAATAGCAGCTTTAAATAAATTCAGATCAGGTTTATTAACTCATGTACTTATTTCCTAGCAAACTGGCTCTAATTTATGAAAATTAAAGCGTAACATAAAAAATACTCATGTTTGCACACACACAATTTATGTTTTTTTATTAAAAATACCTGGTTGTACAGATTACTGCATATTTTAAGTAAACCATATGTACTTACAAAGTAGGTTTTCTATTCTTTTCAGCAGATTTGTATAAAGGACAACTTACTTGCAATCTCTCTGTAAATAAGAGATCCTGATCTGAGCCTGAATTACTTGACAGGGTGATAAGCCAGATAAGGACAATTTCTGGTGATTAAAATACAAATCCTTCCAGTGTTAAATGAATTTAAGTTCAGTATTTTGCTAAGCAGTTTTAGGACAGACATGTCTTTTTTTCTCCCCTTTAAACATAAACACAGCTATCAGAAAAGGGAAAAACCCAGAAAATGTACAACTCATAACCTGAATATGTGTTTTAGAGTCTTAAGGCAAGATGTAATTTATTCTACAATGTTCACTAAACACATTTACAGGATCAGACAGGTTTTCAGAATCTCTGAGACAAACTAATACTGCAATCAAAGGATTAGCAAACCAGCTGCCTATGTGCCATTACAGCTGATTATCATAGACTGTAGACAGCTAGTTTACTTGGAAAGTGCTTTCAGGAATACTCTATCGTTGCCAGAGAGAAGGGTATAGAAGGATAATGTGAATTGTTTATTATACATAAAAAGAGAACTTATGTAATAGGAATTGCATAACGTATTAGAAAATCTTGTTATAAACTACATTTATAGTAAAACCTGAGGAAAACTGGAGACTTACTAAATACTGCCATTCAGAGCTAAGGATGCCATGCAGTGAAGGTTTGACTGTTCAGCCTTTTCCGCCAATCTCACTAAAAACTAAACCAATGCCAAAATTCATCTTATCGTAAGACCTTAATACCTTATACAGGCTAGAATAAAATCATGGAAAGAGAAAAAACGGAACAATTTGGAAATTACAGGCTTACCTTCAAAATGTTTTCAAGTATCTTTTCACTTCACATGTAGAAAAAATCATGAAATAGAAACTTCCAAGAGCCCTCAATAAAAAACTGTCCGTGTTATTAAACAGTCCTCTAATAGCTTGTTATGTGCAAATACTTTTCCCTCCCTAAGGCTATGAGAAAGAATTACTATTCTTAGTGGAGACTGAGCTACTACCAAACAGGAAAGCAGGAGAATTCAGCATATTTAAAAAGATACTGATGTGTTTACAGCATTGCTTACAAAAAAAAGTGTCTTTAGTTTTCTGCTGACACTACTAACCAACTTACTTCATCCCTCAGACAATTGGTAAAAAAAATAATGTTAGCAGAGTAGAGCTGTGTATCTCTATCAGAAGTATGGACATGGCATTCTTTTTGCTGCATATGGTTTACTTTGACTAATGCTGGCTTTACTCTTTGTAATTTGAAATAATATATTAAATCCTAAGATTCCTGTACAGGGAGAAAAACAGGATCATCTTGATTATAGTATCTAGCTATTGATATGGTTTCTGTATCTCAGAAGAGGAAGCCAAAGTCAGAATTTCACAGCCAGTCAAAAGAGGACAGACTGCCTAGGGGGAACTACAGAAGTATAAATATGCACCAGTTATTCAAAGCACAGCTTTCCAGAAAGCTTTTAGATTAAATAGATTACTCCTTCCTACTTGCTGCTTCTCTAGTTTGTCTTTTCTCCCTCACCTTCTGGGGATTTAAAGGTCTTTGAACATCCTGTGTTGGAGATGAGATGAAACAAAAGCCATTCAGTTTTTAAATGCTCTGTCTGAAGAAGGCAGAGTAGTTAAAGAAAAGAAGCTTACCATAGTTTTATCCTCAGCTTCTTTGTTTACAACACGGTTACTCTCCAGATCTTGCTTGCTGTCTATCCCATAATACTGAAAGGTAAACCTCTCAGGTTTGCAAGCTTTTTTCACTCTTACATAAAATCTCTTGAAATCCACCTCCCCATCCATTCGTCCAAGTAAAGATGTCTAAGAAGGTCTAAACACAAGTTCATCCCCACTGCCTTTGTCTTCTTTATTTTTAAAAGCTGTATTTTCCATTACACCTTTTTTTCTAAATCACAGTTGTACTTCATTGAGGACAATGAGGATGAGAAAACAGGAAATACTTTGATTGATGTGGGGTTTAATGTTACCCAGTGACTGTATTATTCAGGGACCAGAAAACATTAACAGAAATTGAAGTGAAGAAGATCCCAACAACAGAATCAGTTGGATCTCACAGAGGAAATAGAAAAGGATGCTCAGCTTCATTAATCCTTTCCCCCTGGCCCCTGCCTCTAATTAGTAAGTTGTAAGTTTTCTCTGAGTACACTGGATCATAAGGATGTATGACACAGGTATCAACGCTAAATTGAAAGTAAAATAATGAAAATGCTGGCAGATAAATAAGTCTCTTCTCTGTGAAGAGGAGAACAGAACACAAAACACAAACACAGAAATCCAAGCCAGGTCATCTTCGTAGAGCAATAGCAAAGGAAAATGAAGAAAGTCCAACAAAGGAAATGGGCAACTGTTAACATCTGACAATAAACCAGTGACCACCAATTACAGAGGAAAAGGAGCATTCCATGGATCAAAAAAAAAAAAAATTAATTCAGTCATGTCTGAGCTTTCTCTACCTAATAAGCAGAAAGACACCATTCAATTCAGCTGAAGCTCTCTAGTTTCAATACAGAGCCAAAAGAGGAAGCAAAGGACAAATGTAAATAAAGTTCTAAACAGTAATTGTTTTTTTCTGTTCATGAAAACCAAGTTTCAGGGTATTTTCAACACTATAGAAAAATGTTAACAGGACACGACAATTCTCAAGCTTTGCAAAAATACTAACTTGTAACTGGAAACACAGACAAGATAAGTACAATGAAATTCAGCAACCTCTGAACACAACGAGTAGCTTACTCATAAAATACCATCATTATAATAGTAGTATTTGGACTTTAAAAGCTACTGAAACAGTGAGTGCAGAATCTGCCCCTGACATTAAAAGTTCCAGGTAGGTTTTACACCACCACAGAAGTCATTATTATGTACCCTTCCACCTCCCTGTGGCACCCCTGAAGCAGTAAGGCTCTCTCTCTTGGAATTCCTCCCCTTGATGCTTAACCTCATTGTACCTTACCTTTCCAAGTCCACCACATGCAGTCCCCTACTGATCATTTCCATGCCTGCTCCTCCCCTGATGCATCTGATAGCAGCTGCCAGTTTCTCTCTTAAGCACCACTACACCTTTTCTAGGTCACTCTATACATGCAGCACAATTCTTGTGAGCAGCAACCAAGTCACCATCACTCTCATCTAGTTTTGTCCAACCTTAGCTGATAATAATTTCTACCACAATGCAAGTCCACAATAAAGAAATTAGTTCCTCTTTTTTAAACCATTAAAAAAGCATCAGCAAAACCCTCACACTAACAGATGCATTAAGCAGACATGACACATGGCTCCATTGTGACTGTCTTGGGCATTCTTCAGCCTATGACCTGGCCTCCACACTTCAGTATTTTTTGCCCTGAGTCATTTCACTGTGCCTTTATTCTGATTATTAATAAACTTAGACAGGATCCAACTCAGGCTTTCATCCAAATACCTATCAAAAATATGAAAATAAGAAAGATAAAATCCATCCTGGTTACTGTCATGTTGCCTGTTACCACAAAGTTCATATCAAAGTCCCTATTCAGGAGAAGCAATTTGTTGTCTCATTTTATGGGATAACATATGTAATTCCAGAATGTGAGGGTGGGAAGGTGAGGACATTGCAGAGACCTCTGTGGAGCCTGGTAAATTGACTGGCACAAGCACCTACTGTGGAAGATTCTCCTGGTGAGCCCAGGTGAGCCTGCCAGCCAAACCCACAAACTGACCCGCAGGAGCTCACGCTGATGCGCATTCACCAGCAGATGGGCACAGCACTGCAGAAACAATGACAGCAGAGGAGATTTCCCCCACTGGTTTGTTTCTACCCACACAAAAAGCAGTCCCTTTCTTAACCCTATGTCTGCTCCATAACCTAGAGACACCAGATGCTAAGATAAGAGATGTTCTTTTTTACAGACTCCATCCTCTCCCACCCATCACAAAACACTGCTCACTTGCAATTTCCAGTCAAATCCGACAGAAAAGTAAAGACCTTGTGGATACTCATTTCTCCAGAGTTCAAAGAAAGCATGCTGGGTAGAGGCAAGTGGCACCAGAACCACTCCAATGGAAAGAAAAGATGGTTATTAGGCACAAGAGATTTTACAGCCAAAGGAAAGATTACTTAAAAGTGCCTCCTACTTAATCCCAGCACAGCAGTTCTCACAGGACCTCTGGCAAACACAATTTGGCCAGAATTGTTCCCATCATCAGATGTAACCCACATTTCTCACTTCCATAACTTTTTTAGCATACACATGTAACCATTTACACCTTATTTAAATTGCACTGAAGTTAAGTTCCGGTCAAGAGCCAAAAGGCAGTGTTTGAGGCAAGTATGATGTCGGGGGGAGGCTGAGAAACACTGCAGAGGTCTCTGCTCCTTCTCAGCAGAGCAAACAGCTTCCCAAGCAAGATCAGTGTCAATGGAACAGGGAGGAAGTGGAAGGAGAGCCACGTGCAATGTGTTGCTTTGTTTTAATCTAAGCTCAGCCATACGCCCCTCACAGCAGTGTCTGTTTTTAAAGCATTACGAACAACTGGATCCTATGGGATCTACACCCCCATCACCTTCTGCTGAGGCACACACTAACATTAATCCTACACTGGCACAAGCAGCATCTTAATCAAGAATTTTGTTCTATTAAAACCCAAAACTTACACTTGGCAGCAGGATGAATAGAGCAGACATTCTTTTCATTTCATACAGTTTTCTTGACATGCATAAATTGATTTAAAAGATTTCACTCCAGACACCATTTAAAGCTAAAAGAATATGAGGCTGACAATTTTTATTTTCTTAAGCTTTACTTTTTATATGTGTTCAAAGAAAATAAGTATGAAAAACATCACTGCAAGCATCACTATAGCAACTGCAGCTCTCGAAACTTCCTTGATGCAACACACTCAGATTCCAGATGGAACAAAATGCCATGTCTATCTTGCTTTTCTAAGGAGACTCTTTCTTACAAAGCCTTCAAAGACTAGCAGGGACATCTGCTGCAGAAGTTGCTCTTGCAAAGACCACACACGGGAAAAATTCACCTATTTTCACAGTTCTGGAAAGAAATAAAGCAATCAATATACGTACCCAAATGCCTGCAGGAAATGTCACTAGAACAAGAAAGAGTTATGCAAGGTATTTATTTGAGTCCCTTTACAACCCAAGGGTTGACCTCATTAAAGTCAGAGGCAGTTTTACCATATATTTCAGCAGGGCCAGAATTCCACATTTACAGGAGATTTCTCTGGTAGCCCAGCTCTTTGACTCACCACACTGCATCCAGGGTATTTTGTAACATTTCTTTACATCTGCTGCAAATCAATTCTGCCTAACTACCTGGATGCAATTTGCAGAAAAGGCTGAGTATCCTTGAATCAAAAATCTTAGCAAGGAAACACAATAATAATAATAGCAATAATAATTAAAAAAAATACTATAGAGACTGTAAACAGATTTAGAGTTGTTTTACCTCTAGGGAAAGACAGAAGACTGAAGTAAAGGCATCACTGGCTTATCTTTTTCATGCAGCTATCCAAGGGTGAGTAACAGACAATTGTGTATTTTGGTTCCACATGAAATTCAATGTTATGGAAGCAAGAAAAACCAAAGAATCCTTTCAGGTGCCAGTACAAACTGTAACTACCACTATAACATACAAGTAAAAATTAGAACACCATCAAAATGCATAGTTCACCACTGTATTCCTGTTGCCAAAACCATGTGGAAGTAATGAAAATTCTGATAGATTCTCTGGTTTGGCTCCTGTTCTGAAAAATAATTATCAAGACATTTGCCAGGCTCTGGTCGAATCCATGTTTTGAGTTTGCAGAAGTCACCCCTCAGCTGCAAGGTGAGCTCGTGATATTTATTGCACCTTCTGTGCCCAATGAAGGCGCTGGCAGGACTGTGGTGCTGGCAAAGATGGGTAATTCACCACTGCTAACAGTAGGCACAGATGCCTGCATTTACAGGGTGCTTGCAAGCCACCATTTCCACATGGCAATATGGTCATGTGCTGGTGACATCCTCACGCCCTGGAGATTCAGCCCTTTGCCCTCGGGTTCACATAAATGAAAACAAGTGTTAATACATCAAAGTCTGTAGTTCTTATCGCAAGTTTCTGCTACAGCTGACAGATGGCTCGGTTCTTACAGTGGAAGAAAAATCATTTCCTAGCAGACACCAAATATTTGTGTTTTCTTATGCACCTCTCACAGAATTCAAGAGCAGGAAAATGGGGACAGTATTGGAGGGAAATGTACGGGTCATGAAATTAATTAATGGCCATGTTTGAAAAATACTAAACAGAGCACACATATATAATTCCCTTCTAGTACCCTGGGCATAACCCTCGAAACAACCTCAACTGCCAATTAACTGGAGTCCCTAAAAAATCGATCTATTGCAGTGAGGAATCTGACAGTCATTACTGGGAGCAGTAAAAGAAAAACATTTAAGTTACCACTATCATTTGACAAAAGTGTAAGTAGTAACTTACTTTCTTCAATAATAACTTTTCATTTTTAAAATTGTAAATGAGGGAGTGTCCACAATTTCTGATGGATATCTTATGTATAGAGCCCAGGTCTGAGAAACAGGTCAAATAGTATCAATATTTAACCCGCAAGCAATGATGAGAAACTACCATCAACAGCAATAACAACCAAAAATATTTCTTAAATGGTTCTCTAAAGTCTTAAACCAAATATCTAACCAAAAAATATTTTCTAAATTGCATACATGGAGCTTTAGGTACTAAATGCAATCCCAGACATGTAAATTTGATTACACATTTCTGGCATGCTATCAAGGCACAGAAAAAACACACATATACTTGTCTGCTTAACTTTAACTAGAGATGGTTCTGCTCACAATTGTTCAGAATCTTTAAAACTTTTTTTTTGTGAGCTAAACAAGTTTAAGGAGATCACCTCTCATTTGTGTATATTTTGTAGGGAAAAAAGTAAAACTTCAATGAAATTACTTCCTTCTAACTACCTCAGCTACTTTTAAGCACAAAGATGGCATGCAGGATCTATGGCTGTAGAGTTCCCACATCTCAAAATATTGCTCTAAGAATATGCAGCATTATTTAGACTGTGCCAAGGAAAGCTACAACCTTCTAAACTTGCAAATACAAACATCTTTCACATCTGTCTCAAAATATGTCATTATTAAGCTTAGGGGGAAAAAAGTCAACAACAAATGCTTCTATGAGGATTTTTAAGTTTGTTCTTCACCCATTCTAGCATTACTGAACAAATAAGCTGCAGTGGTCAGTCACACATTTCCTACACACAATTATCAATAGCTATGTACTTATATTAACATAGTAAATGTTCAGATCAACTTATCTTTCTAATTTTGGGGGAAAACTCTGAGTTTTCCACTTGGTCAGCAATATTTCCGATATTTTTAGCTTTTGACAGTGTTGTTTTAAATACCTGCAGAACTGCCATTTATTGAAGAAGAAATCTACAGAAAGTAATAGCCATTGGTAGGTCCTCCTCTCTCTGATGCTACACCCCCTAAAAATTAAACCAGTATTTTATGAGAATTTGTAAATCAATTCCCTCCAGGCTCAAGTACCAACTATATGTCAATACTTGTGTATCAGCTCAGTGCTCACTCCTCACTATACACATAAGATTTACTAGCAAAAGACAACCACTACACTGATTTAACATCAATTTGTGCAAACCTTACAGTAATTCTAAATCCCTGTGAAAAGGCAAATAAAAAAAAGTACATTTTCTTTCAGCCAACTTATCTGCATTGTAAAGCAAATGTTGGTTTAAAGCTAACTGTAACCACTCAGCAGCACTGCCCCTTGCACTGCCCTGCTCCCAGAAAATGATTAACACCACCTTATGGGACAGGCTGCTTCCCTCCTCCATCATCAACCCTGCTACGTTTTCAGACAATATAGGACTATTCACATCCCCATCCTGGCCTGCTTCTTTATGTCTCCATTAACTGACCTGCAGCTGTACAAACAGCAGTGTTTCACCAGCATACAGTCTCCTTTACTACCATTTATCTCATTCAATAGCACTTCCTTCAGCTTAAGTAAGTCCAACGTCTGAAAAACAGTAACAAATACCTTCAAGACATACTCCTTAGTCTACAAAAGGATACATACAGGTCCCAAACAGTAAATTGCACGACAGTCTGTCTACTGCATCTCCACAAAGGGGTTTTGCTGAAATCACAAGTCCCAGGGAGTCTGAGGGGCCATGTGTTAGTTTTATGAATATTCTGACTCATTATCAGGGTTCCGTTCTCAAAACAGAAAACAGCACTTTATGAGCTTTGCCAGTATGACCATCAACAAAAGCCACCATTTATTTCTTCAGGTAGAGAAGGTTTCCCCAGCTGTGCTAAGAATGCCATCATCTTCCTAAATAAACTATTAAACTGATGAGGGGACTGTAATTTCTCAAGAAAAGTCTGGAAACACTTGGGTTTTTTTCAAATTTGCAAAACAAGTCAGCTAACATGAGCAAACAGTCCCTCTCACAGTTGACAGCCCTGGCTGGCAGCAGGTTCTAACTAATTTTCATGCTTCCCCCTGCTCCCCCTGCAATCTTTTTGGGCACTTCTGGGTAAAAGAGAAAGACAGAAGAGATCCAGACACATCCATGTAACACACATCCAGTCTACTGTTAAAAGCAATCCACATTACAATGGCTGAGCTACACTAAATTATTCTGGATTGTCTTTGCACAGACATCTCAGGGCACAGTTTTTCATCTTAGTTGCTCAAAACATTCAGCAGGGGAGCATTTAAATGAAAAGCCTTTTTATATTGGTGCTGCTCAGAGCTACTGTGTTTTTTAGAAAGCCTTAAATCTTATCCAGATCAAAATCATAGGTTCAATACAGAAGGAAAAACTTGGCATCAGAGTTGAAAATCCTTCTGTCAGGCAGAACTTCTCAGAACGTGTTCTTTCTTGATCTCTTACAACAGTTCCTGCAGTTACTGAGTATTTCAGAAAAGTTATAAATTACCTGAAGTTTTCACCATAACTGATACAGAGAATATACTTCTAATATTAGCAGAAAAATAGTTTTATGCCTTATAGAAATTATTTTAATCACAGTTTAAGAAAAGGACTATATTTTTAAAAATAATTTACAGATTGCAAAGAATGGGACATGTGAAAACAAGACTGCATTTTTCTAAGGTGGCAATGTTTACATCTTTAACTCATTATTTCTCATTTGATTTCGAGTATAGAACAAGAGTACCAAGAGCAGGGGAAAACCTTTGAATGTCCTGTTCCAGCCATTGTGTCTCACTAACGCCAAGGAAAAAGGCGAGGGACAGGAGGGGCCGCATTCAACTTTCACAAGAGCCAGCAGAAGCTATGGCCCGGAGTTTATTTCCAAGAACTCAGCTAACCCCTTCAGCACAATAAAACCCAGCAGTGGATGGCTGAAGCAGCCTTTTCTTTCTCCCTCCCCTTTCCGAAGTGCCTCTGTTCGCCGGCACAGAGAGGCTGAGGCTCCCTGCCCTGAATGGCTGGCTCTGCTCCAAGCTGCGCTTAATGAGCTCCTGGCAGCTCCCTGGCACTGCAGGCGCCTCCCAGCGCCACCGCAGCCCCCATCAAACACACAGGGACCCAGGGCCTGACAGCAGGGCTTTCACTCCCAAAATAAAGAGACAGACAGACACTCTGGAATACCGCATACCCCGGACTTTATCTGAGCTAAGCCGATGTCCCTTCAACTCTCCAAGAAAAGCGGGCGCTAATACCTTATAACAATTAACAAAGTTTACATATAGTGCTGTTCTAGTCTGCTAACATTTGGTGCAAAAGAGACCCTTCTAATTTCAACTGCTAGAAACACAGTTATATATTCAATATTTGAGGGGAAAAAATCACTAGTAGAGAAATTCTGATTTCTTTTCTAAGCTGATAGAGCAAATAACTACAACAGGAACCAAAGTCTACAAAGCAGAAGAAGATTCATTCTTTAAACAAATACCAACTAAAGAAACACCTCAATAACACATTGGTGACACCACTGACTCAATTTGCTCAAGAATGTATTGCTCACTCATATGTCCACATTTTTTAAATGACAGTAATTTTTCTTTCAGTAATTTGCTTCATATCTGTATTTTAGATTATGTCCTTTTCTGACTGACTACAAGCTTGGTTTAAAACAAAAAAATTATTAAAATACAACTTAACTATACAATAGAGAGCAGTTTCTCTGCTTCCAAGTGGATCTACATTAAGTTTCAAGAAAAAAAATTAGCCAGAATACAATGAATTGTGCACACAAAGTGCCATCTCTTACCCATTTATGGAGTAGGATTTTCTTCTTCGACTTAGGGGTTTATTTACTTGGAAAGAAATGTCACTTTTCTCTACAATAATTTGCAAACTTTATTAAAACTGTAATTTGAGTTTGACTATCATATTACAGGTTATAACCCAAATCCTTGCTAACATGGCCCAAAACACACCCTTTCAAAAAGATCACTTGTGCACAGGAAGGACACCCTGGAGAAACCACAAGCTCAGATCCTACTGGCAGCCAAGTTCCATCTGAAAAGGGTAACTTCTGTAAATTACCAGCAGTGAACCAACAGAGAATCCCATCTCCTCAGGCTCTATGTCAGCACTGCCCAAGCTCAAAACAAACACGTAGGGAGTTTACTTCCATTATCATTTTGTGCTGAAAGCAGCTCTGAGCGCTAGCCTTTTGTTTTAAACATTAAAATTACAAACAGACTATAACATACAGTATTTAGCAAAGGCATTTACTCTGCAAATCTTACGTTATAGACATTCTGTTTGTAGTTGCTAATGAACACACCAAGTAAATCCTAGTTTAGGACCAGCACCAGCTTTCTCCACCCATGCCAAGCCTTGTTGGAATGGAATAAGCTTTTCTCAAAGTTAAGGGAGAAGGTTACTGCTTGATTGTGTATCACTGAACAAGGAACTAAGAACAGCAAGAGATGGTACCCAATAAAATATGTGGATGAGCTTTAATGAGCACAAAGTGAAGTGGTAATAAATAATACAGATAAAACCTAGTGCCTCTCCACTGAGAGGAAGAAGGGGTGCAGGTCTCTCCAGGTGACACTTGGCAATACAACATTGCATCTACGAAAGGTGTTTCCCAGCACGATGCTCAGCAAAGCACTGCATTTGGATAATTTTGCTAAGGCAAACCATTTAATTAATACAGTAGTAACAGCACACCAGCGAACAAAAAGTACAGATAAGGAAGATTAAGGGTACAAGAGAGAAGATGCTGGAAGGCAGCAGTAAGTCCATCTGCCCAAGAGGGACAAAGCAGTGGCAGGGTTACCATTGCTGTGACAATCCATTCCAACATTAATCACAAATTCTATATCCACTGGTCATAACACGGCCATCAGCTGAAATATAAAACCATTTTTATACCTAAATAATGATATAGTGTATTAGATGTCACTTTGTTTTTAAATTAATTAGCAATCCACTATATGGTATTGAGGAAAGGGTTGCAACTAACATCATCCTCTCACTTTGTTAATTTCAGATTATGAAATACATACAAATGAATGCCTGTGAAATGCAAAAATAAGAATTTATACGTAAGGATACTTGAGAAGAGGCACTGATTCTGTATAATTAACAGGATGGAAGAGATGGAAATGTTTGCTCTTCTTAACAATATTCAGCAACCTATAATTTAGCAAGCTGCTATCACCAAAAACCTGTTATTCCATTTATCATTTTCTCACCAAACTGGTCTAAAATTTCAGTCTGGATTCAATTTAAATCTTTGTAACAGTACAGCTGAACATAGTTCCATAATCACACCACGGAGTATTTGCTAAGTAGGCTATATTTTGAGAGAGAAGGGGGTGAAAGACCTTTTCCTTTAGATACACTACAGTAGCCTTTGAATCAGACTGAGGGACAGAGTGAAAAGGCATCGACAATGCCCACATCAGGGTAATGAAGCAGAAAAGCAGCAGGATCAGCAGCAGCAGAGCGAAGGAGCTGTGAGGACACTGGACCTCCCCCACTGCAGGCAAGATGGCACCAGAGCCTACGTGACAACACGGTGACAAAGCACACACACCACAGTATGGGTGAAGCTTCAGGTTAAAGCCATTCACCTTCCACGTACTCCTTCAGGAGGCAGCCATGTGCTTTGGAAAAGCACCTTTATTTATTTGTACCACCACGGGTGTGCAGCACAAAGCCCCTGCGTGATGCCTAAGGAGGAGGAGACAGGAAAATGCACAAGACTGGCCTTTCGTCATTCTTAATGTATGGGCAAAATGATCAGAAGACCTTTATTTTCAGTTTGACAGAAAAGGTTATTCCCCATGACCCAATACACATCATTTACAAGGATTATCCTGCTGGTTAAAAGGCATTTCAGCAAGCTCACTGCTCAGGGTGTGAAAAGGTTTTAGGGTGTTACATTAGTTTCCCTCCAGCTATTCACTTGGTGCCAGTAACAGAGTACAGTATTTCTGAAATCCAACACTTATATTGCATATGTTTTTTGGATGATTTCCAATTCTGACCAGTTTCAGATGTCAGACACATAAACATACAGTACACTTTTCTGGTTTCTAAGCAGCAGCAGCTTAGGACTTTCTAAGTCAGGGATTATAGCATTTTGTGTGTTAAAAAAAAAAAACCTCTAGAAATTTTCCTTCCACAGATATTTCTCCTTTTCATCATCCTATTCTATGCTGCACATGTGCCAACAGTCTTTAGAAAGAAACCAACTGTATCAAGTCACAGCTTCCATAGAAAAGCAACAATGGGCTTTACCCAACTAAAATGCAAATATGGATGTTAAGCAATTAGAAATTTTAAATGCAATTCAATAGCCTTTAATGTCATTAATCAACATGCTTTTCAGGAAGGTAATGGCATGAAACAGTTTGCATTAAAAACAGCAACAAAACATTTTGCTAGCAATGACCTTCTTAAATCTTGGCAAGATTGACATGTTTCTCTAGAGTTGGAATAGACAATTATAGCCTTAGAACATGTAAGCTGACATTTAAAATGTCCATAATTGACTACCAAAACCATTTGTTTACCAGGTCACATAAAAATGAATTCTCCAATTGTGTAAAAGTCCATTATAAAGTATTACTTTATAAAAAAGCAATTAAGCACCAAGAAAAATCCGACTTTATGCAAACCCAAGCTGTTTATTATGAACACAAGATAAATCTCTTTGTTTGGCTTATCATTTGAGACCAGTATTCAGCAGAACACAAATGCATCCTTAACTTTGTGCTTACAAAGATTTGTTCATTTGCTGTTGTATGTGCCCCAAGAAATTGATTTTGAACCTGGCATTTAACAAGTCTGCAATAGATATAAATACAGTGATAAAATCAATAGTCTTCATGTCCTTCTTTTCTTGCTCATGCGAGTATCTCTAAAAATCATAGAGCTGTCTAACACCAAATTTCAGACCCATATTGTCTTCAAAAAGGAACATTTTCTTAATGGTATTTCTTAAAGTCTTAATGTTGTTCCTTAATTTCTTTCTTAACATCTCAAGCAATATACACACTGCACATTCTTCTGCATTTTATGGTTACAGCTTATCCAAACATGATGCAGAACGCCATAGTAACAGCTTGTGTCCATAATGCAGCTATCACTTTACCAAATAATCCAAAATGGAGCAACAGATGAAATGGGAGAAGAAAAAAAAACACCCAGTCATAATAAACTCTTCAGTATGAAATATTTAAATTTAAAATAGTTTAAGTATAAGCTTATGCAAAACTGAACTGATTATTTATTTAAACAAGTAGCTTTTCAGAACAGCAACAATTATTTTACTTATTTAATACTGAAATAATTTAGCTATTATTTTATATTATTTTAAAAGACATCAAATATGATATAGCAGCAGAGCTAGAAACAGCTCCTCAGAGTTCTGCAAGTTTCTGTTTCAATGTTTCTCATCTCTTATTATCTCTCCCACTATAGAAGTCTCTCAAAAGCCAGCTGTATCTACAGTATACGTTTTAGACAATAATATCCACACTATTTACATATCTTTATTATTTACATTTTCTTATTATCTTAAGTAACCAAGGGCTAACAAACCCAAAAAGTTTATAAAGCCTTTACTCTCCTTCTGCCAGGGATTAGCATATTTAAGCATTCTAGGGAGGCCCTCATGAAACAAAAGATAAGGGCTGGGAAGTACCACAAAGAATTGCTTCTCAAGTAGAAATGGGTGTTTTAAAATAAAACAAAAGGAAAAAAAAAGTGAAAAAAACGCAACACTTAAGTATTCACACCACTTGCTATTTACCCAGTAACAGAAACAGAGGTTAAAAAAAATCACTGCAGAAATTCAAAATATGGTAACAGAAGTTGGTGTATCACAGCTCAAAGTTATTCAGTTCCTTTTTCCTTGCAGCAAAGGTCTGCTCCAAAGATCACTAAAAAGCACAATATAGTCAAGCCCCAAAATAAGCCTCCCACTCCTATAAATCAAGTAAACTATCAAAGGGAACAGCAGAAGAAAAAAAAAAAAGAAATCTCTCTCTCCTCAGGCAAGAAGTTCCCAAAACATCAACACTTGAGCCAAGATTTTAATTGAGACAATGCAGTTTTAAACTATTTTATGTGTTTTTTTACACATCAGTAGTGAACTACTAGGTCTCTTGTGCTCCATGGACCAATTGTGGTGAGACAGATTTTCTTCCTAATCGGCTGCTCAGTAACTCTAGACAACCCTGTTATTCAGTAATCCAGGAATAATTCTCTCTTTCTCTCCCGGGGCCATTACACTGCCTCTCAACCCAAACTGAAGTAGGATTAGCACCGTGCTGCCTCTTCCCCTCCCCTTCTTGCTGCTTCTCTTGAGACAGAGCTGACACTCATGGAGCTGCACAGAGCCGGTTTGGAGAGATGCTCTGGGGAAAGAACAAACTGGAACAGGGGCAGATCACTCTCAGAAGGGTCCCACTGAAGCCCTGGGGCTGGCAGGGAAAAGAAGGCAAGGCCAGCTGGCTACCAGTGTATACTGGAGATGGAAAGTCCACAAAGGTAGGATCAAGGTTCAGACCAACTTCCATGGCCACAGAGCTGCACCCCAGGCTTCATCAATTCCTTCAAAAGCGAACCAAACCTCTCACAATTCTACAAATGCAAAGAAATCAGTATTTAAGAGACAATGGTCATATGAAACAGAAATTTGTACTCCAAATGCTGGCTGGAGGGATGTTAGAAAACTGCCACTGTTGTCTGATTGTTTCAGTATTCCACTGTGTGATTCCATCCATACATCCACAAATTAAAACCAAGAACTTTTCCATGGGGAAATTATTTTTTAAATCATTGACTTGCCACAGCGCCTTTATGGGAATTTTACAGAAGTTTAAGCTGCAAGCTCATCCTGCACTGAGTAATTAACAGTATAGAATTGTACAAAGAACAGTAAAATACTAAACCTTTGAGCACTAAGGCATCACACTTCATTCTTTGACCTCTATGGAGCTAGAAATGTAACACCATCTATTTCACAGCAACCTATTACTAAGTACATCCACCAGTCAATGAAGACATTTCAAATTTCTTGGTAAAGAAATGAGAAATAGAAAGAATCTGCTATGTTACTGATAACACTTCAGGATCACTTAGTTCCGTTTTTTTGATGTGCTTTAATACCTTTTTGATTGCTCCGTGAATGGACTTCTGGGTAGTCAATTTACATATATTTTGATAGAATATGCAAAGAGGTTCTCTGAACATCCCTTTAAATAAAGTATAGAGATAACATTCATTATTTCAGTAACTACAAATGATCGATTTCTCTGTACCAGAGAAATCGGACACCCATACATTCTCTGCATTAAAATTTAATTGGATTAGTTACTAACAATGTGATTTCCTTCCTGAAAAACATTTTACACTCATCTCTGACAAGCCTCTAGAAGCCAAGCGAAAAGTTGAAAATTTTACCATAATTATATATTTAAAAACAGATTTAATTTTTTTTTTAATAAAAAGAAAAAAATCCACACAAACAAATCCACATTGAAATACTCAGAAGCAGATTGTTGGGCAACCATCACTCAAGCTGAAGAGCAAAATCAGCAATGAGCCTGCTAGTTGCAGGTGCCTGGATTCTCCCCAAATTTTGTAACTCGCCAATTTTGGCCTTTTCAGACTTCCTATTCCCATACAGCTTCCTGCGAGTAATTAACTCCACACAGACATTTCTGAACCATCTCGCAGCAGTAAATCTGTTACTTCCTTCTTTGTGCTGACCCCAAGTAACTCCACTCCTGGACAAATACCAGTGGACTTTGGAATTTCAAGTGTTGCAAATAATCAGACTTGTCTTTCCTTCCACACGAGTATTCATGAAATTCAAGACTACTTGTCCAACACAAACATCTCAGGTCTCCCCCTAGGATAAGGTAAAGGCACTGGGAAGAGGGAGTATTTCCCACAGAGATGATGTATAAAAACAGATTAACCACACAAGACAGCTGCACTGCATCACAACAAAAATGACCTTAAATTAGTTTTATGAGAATGAACTTTGATAATAATGGAAGATAAAAAGGTGTTTGATTACTCAGAATGTATTTTCTATCTCCTTAATGTAAATGGTTACTAAAATAAGGAAAGATAAGCAGTCGAACAGCTTACAAGCCTTTCAGCTTGGAAGGCAGGTGTATCTATCTGTAGGTGAAAAAAGTTCAAAGATTTGCTGTTAGAAGAAAAATACACAGCAACAATCTTAAAAATTTGTATTTTATGAACTTTACTAGTTAATCACCCAGATCTTTCACAATGAAGCATTTCTTTAAACTGCTTACACCTTGTAAAACATTTTGTACAGCACACAAATACGATACTATTCTACAGAATTCTACAGCAAATTTCACATTTCAAGTGTTGCTGTGACATTATATTTCACGTAGTTACAATCATTCATCTCCTATGCAGAAGAGTCCTGCTTCACCAACAGACATGAATTATGTTATCAATCTGATCTGATACATGTTTAAAGGGTAAGTTTAGATAGCTAGCTATGAAACCTTGCTCCAAAAACATAAAATAAGAAATACAGACCATTCTACACCAGAGGGAAGTGCCACAGGCTCTTCAAATTTACATTTACAATAGAATATAGATGTGTTATTAAGAAACCCAGCCACTCACAGAATCTAAGTACATACACAGGTTGTGTTTCACCATCTAACAGCCCTAAGTTCCTGAATAAATAGTGAGCAGGCAGAGCTACATTTCTTTCACAGAATAATTGCCAGAAACATTGAAAATTTCAAAGCAGGGTACAAAAGCACTGCACACTCCCACCATTTAACAAGTGTTGGAGCTGACCCACAGCAGGAGCCCCACGAGCTGCTGTAACTCACCAGTCTGGCAGAAAACTAGGTCAGTAGCCCCACAAAAACACTGCTTAAATTTCTGCCAGTTAGAGACCTAAAGCTGCTTAATGAGGGGTTCCAGATGAGTACAAGGGAGAGGAAGGACTACATTGCTAGAATCAGGAGAGAAGCTGGGAGAGACTTCCTGATTGATTGCTGCTGTAGAAGGATGACTAAATCATCAGCTCCAGAAGCCTCAGTCTCCTGCCTGGATCCTGAAGGCTCTTGCCAGAATGAGACAAATGCAACACAAGTAAGCAAAGAACTCTAAGTACCCCTCTGCCTCTCCCTACCTCAAAGGGCACTCACTCACCAAACCTCAACTACTGTTAATTGCAGACACTTCTTCAAAAGCAATACCATGCAAACCCCATATTCGGTATTCATAGCTACAAATTTATACATCATCTTTAAAAACATATTAAACACCATCCCCACAGAGAAATTACTTCTGTTTGCCTTGAAATGAAAAAGAAGAAAAGAAAGGTGGCAGGGGAAGGGATAAGAAAGAGAAAAATGTATTTCTTGATAAAACTATCTACATAAAAGAAGTCAGCTAGAATTTTGAATTAAACATTTTAGAACAGAATAACTTATTATCTCATGGTTACTTATTCTCAAGGTAACAAACTGCTCATGAAACCAAAAATTGTATAAATGGTGATTCTGTAGTACCATTTGCAAATCCCAATGCACTGACACTGGCAAGCACCATCCTGCATCAAATTAATGACAGGTGAATATCACTCTGCTTCCAGCTGCCGAGATTATATACCAGTCCTGAAGTTTTTACTTTGTCCTGCCTGCTCCAAGACCATCAGTAACACAGATTACATTTCGAAACCACTGAAATGCAGAGTCCATCCCACCATATGACTACCTGCAGTTGAAAAGATTTGAAGTACCTTCCAACTATGGTGCACAACTTCTGTGTATATTCAATGAACACAACTTAGCAGCTGTTAAGAACAACAGATAATTCATTTATTAAAGGGTAAGTTACTCAGAATTCGTCAGAAATTGACTGACTAGCCTCACCTTAAATAGGAACCATGAAAAGTTAAAAAAAAGATATATTATTTCTTACAGTGGTATCGGCACTAAAACTATTTCCTGCGGATAGTGGCTTGCTTCTTATGAAATAAAAAAAAATCACAGGGAATAGTTAGGAATCAGAAAAACAAATGTTATGAACAACATTTAGAAAGGTTCAGAGAATTTGTCTGCTAGCTTCAGTGGCCATTGGGGGCGTGTAGGGGAGGATTCTACCTTCAAACTCATTTGTCTCAGTTCCGCACAACTTTTGAAAATGTATCATACCCATAATCACTGTAAACCCCGGAAAATTATGCAAGTAAGTTATAGCAGTAAATATTGTAATGTTTTTAATATTTGATCTTGGAGGTAACATCAAATACACACCTAAAAACTCACACAGAGTGCTTTCAAAGATGTGCTGACATAACCTAAAGCCTGTAACAATAGTACTAGATAATAAATTCAAGTTTGTGGAAACAATATTTGAAAGCAGCAAGAATCCATGAGATACTGAAATGTAAGATGTTCTGAAATTTCCCTTAAAATCCAATTACTTATTTCTGCTGAATTCCTCCTCGATGTCCATCCAAGACAGCCAGCTACCTCTGTCCCATGCTCTGCTCAGACACGGCTATAGACCTGGGAGGCCTAGGTAGTCCATGCTGGATGGCCACAACAGGAGTTTACCATCTGCTAACAAGCCTGTTCTCAGTCAGATTTTCACCTGGGATGTGAAGGGTGGGAGTAAGTTTGGAGGTAGAGAGAAAGAAGTGTAGTTTTGTTGCTGTTGTTTCAAATATACTATTTCTGCCATACCAAGAGTGGTCGGCATGCTCTTCTCAGCAAACCTGAACAGAAGTGACCTTGTATCCCCAGCCTTGTTAATAATACCTGAGAAGAGGATCTCTGAGTCCCTTACAAGTTCTTGATAAGCAAAGCCATAGTAGCTTATTAGAAGTTGCTATGACAAACACACGTTTTAGTCACCTTATGAACAAAACCAGAAAGCTCTACAAACTTCCAGGGCTGCAGTATCAGATTACAGAGACAAACCCAGCCAGCACTTCAGAAAGCCCGATCTGACCTTCTGACTGGCTGCCACAAAATCTTTACTTCATTTAAATTCTGCTCCAATTCTACTCTCTATTGTTTCACTGCTTTAGGGAGCTTTCACTTCACAATGAGGGCACCTCTGCCAATGCAGCCCTGCCTCTGTAAATAATTTACTGGTTACACGATTTCATCATAAGCAGTGACTGGAACTGCAGCACTGGGGAATTTAAAACACGAGTGTCAAAACATGCCCTTACCAGAACCCCACAACAGCCAGTGCCCTATCAACTGCAATGCCTGGCAGACCTGGAGCAGTCTTTCCTTGCTGCAGGAAGCACCCAACATGTTTCATCAAGATGGGGATGAAAAATTCCTCCAAGAAGGGTAACTACTTTGACACAGCCACTGTGAGCTTCACCTGGTGTACACAAAAGGAGGAAGTACTCTACATTGATTTCTCCCTATACCTTTCAGTCAGTCTCTCATATTCCTTTTAAGATTCAACACATCTCATGGCCACAGAAAAGTCTTGAGTCAATTAAGAAACATCAAACCTCCTGCTGGCCCCATTAGAATACTATACTGCTTCATGCAGGCTCTCAAAAATAAGGAGGGTGTGATAAGGCACCTCACCCACACCAGCCAGCTGCACACCTTCACTGCACAGCCATTACAATGCTGTCTTCACAAGAGGGACCACAACAAACATTTATTTCTGTAAAGGCCTTTAAAACAATCTTTCATACATAAAACTAGTTGTCAGACACACAGTTTATGCCACTGGGACTGTCCAAGAGACAGAACAAAAATTTCTCTCCACCGGGATACAAGGTTTTGTTATTTGAAAGCCTGACTATAAAAACTGGAGCATGTGCAGCTCTAAGTTTTATGCTCTTGTGAATAAGTCCATTAAAAATACTCACCTGAATAGACATTCTTCTGCTTACAGAGCAGAAAACAAGCTTGAGCAGTCACTAGAATACTGTCCTCCACATATGGTACCTTGTTTGAGAAGCACCAGGAGTGGAGACAAGCTGCAGAATAGCAGTGATGTCAATTCTCTATCATTAGACTATGGAGTGCTTGCCTGCCTTCTTCAAAATATCTGCTAGTAGTTACAGATTTCTCCATGCAAACTCCATGAAACTACTGAGTACTGAACTGATATTTTTAAAAAATTATCAAAAATGCTACAAGACAAATTCAAGCAGAAGGAAAGTTTCATTAAAATTGCAAACAAGTGGAAAACAATCGTAATTCAGGTCAAATAGGTTACTGCAAATATTTACATTAACACGCTAAGTCTATTTTGTCATTGGCTTTTTATCATGATTCAGTTTTGTTAAACTGACCACCACAACAAGTACTCCTTGTTTATCTTCACATTATTTCACCTCAGTATGTTCATATACATAACCTGAAATTCAAGTTTTAGGGACCTCTTCTAAAAACTAATTGCACTGTTAGCCAAGGTGGCTACCTTTTCAATGTTAGCCAACTGAGGACTGCACTGAGGGACAGTTGGGTTGACATTATTTATATTTACTTACTTTTAATTTAAATTGAGAGGGGAGGGAGTAATTACATTTATTATAACCCAGCCTGGAATTTTGCCTGTAATTAAGGATCTGACACATCTTACAAGAACTCCATTTTCAGCTGCTTAAGACATTTGCCAAACTATCAGTGAGGTCACAGATTTCATACAGCAAGCACTTTTCTACTTTTTTACTTAGAAGTTAAAAACAGATTCTGTTAAAACAATGTTGTCATGCTTGCAGTAAGACTAGAAAAAATAGGTTGTGAAGTCCATATTAAAATACTTTTTTTAAGTACTCTGTTGACGAATTCTAAAAGTGGAAGAAGCTGAATTTAAGCTGTGGCAGACGGGCTGCCTCATACCAAGGGTGTGGCTCCTGGTTGGTTTGTGGCGAGCTTTTTTTTTCTCTTGTGGGGAAGTGGAAGGGGAACAGAGAGAGGATTGCTCATTTTCTTGACAAAGTACCAAAATTATAGGCCTCTGAAAAACTTCAGAAGAGGCTGTTAGTTTGGAAACTCAATTTTTCACAGACCAGCAGCACTGGACATGCTCTAAATCCCTCTATGGGATTGTTGCATATGCTGCTTCCATGGGCAGGGAAAAATCTGGAGCTTTATGAATAAACTGAGGTGAACTTCAGCTCCTCATCCAGCAGCCAAGCACCTACTCTGGTAAAGATGGAACTAAAAGCATTACTGTCTTCTAATCTTGCTTTTCTCAGGGAAACAGAAAATAGAAGAAAGACCCCAAAAATATGAAGAAAGCTGGTGTGTGAAGAACAGTGAAAAGGCAGAACACAGGTCAGTGGAAAAAGCAGCAGTGGTGCCACCGCTCAGAAAAACACACAAAAGCACAGGAGGTCAAAACCAAATGAAAAGACCAAAAGCCAGGGAGAAGATACAGCTGCAACAGAGAAAAGAAAGACTGGAAATGCTTATGGTCTCCAATCAAGAGCAACTCTGCTTTGTAGAAGCAGCTTTTTATTCTTCCCCTTCCCCTGCTCACCCTCTAGGTCCCTGGCATTTATTCTATGATTCTGGTCACAATGTTGTGCTTAGGAGAAAAATATTATTGTAGCAAACAGTAGGAAATAAACTGCTCACTTCAAAGCATACAACAAGAGATCTTTTTGATATCTTGTTTTCACTATATGAAGTTTTGAGTTTGAGGCTGATTTTTATTTTCTCTTTTTAAATTAATTTCTTCCATAACCTTACAGCAGAAAGCTCTCACTGGGATATCTGGATGCCAGACTGCGTATCTGTATTCCGTATTATTTAGAGAATTACATCAACAAATAAAAATTGCAAGATACCATGTATTTTTAATTGGTTTGCTGCAGATTCTTGTTTAGTACCAACAAGACTACATACTACAGACCTGAAAGAAGGAACATGTTCATACTATAGCAGAGACAGATAATTATGTACAAACCGTGTCCACGTGTCATCATCAAAAATCTACTCCTTACCTTATTGACTAAGAAATCTACAAAGATTTTAAGCAAAGAACAATTCCTCTCTGTCCAGTCTTTCCTGGTGGCTAACTCAAATATGGGTTTTTTTCCTACATGCTTAAACGGATCTTTAGTCCATGGCCCCTGTGAAGAGGATCCATTCTTCACACTAGCCTAGTGCCTACCTGGTGCTTCAGCCATTCAATTACAGGGGAAAATCAAGACAGAAAAAAAGTTCATCTCCAATTATGTTACCAGCACATTTTAATATGGACTTCTTGCACCTCACTCAATTTTCATGTGCTTCCAAGTAGTAGTAATTGAAATAAACTTTTCTGTTAGAGATGTCTTATGTTTCCATCTATTAACCAATACTCTACCACACTTTCATCTGTATGCCGCAATAGATTGTGATACTTTTAATTCTACTGTACTTTTTTATTAATATAGTTTGAGATCTGCACCTAGTTAGAATGTTTCTCCCACAGTAAAGAAACTAGAGCCTAGTGTCCATATCCACTTTGATAATGGTTTTCATATGGCCATAATGTAAGGTTTGGTAACTAGAGCATTTTAACTCAAGAATCTACTAACACTATATTGTCCATTTTGGAATTTGGATGCTCAAAGTTCCAACTGTCCAAAGATGACTTAAAATGTTGTCTCCTAACTCCAAAGTCAGTAATTTTAATTATGACCACAATCATCCTGAGCTTGCACTCTCTGACATAGAGAAAGACTTAAGAAAAATTACAAAGCTCACCATTAGTAAAAATAAGGGCTGTTACAAATAGGAAGGGACTGGAAGTCAAATGATTGCAAGAAAAAAATAACCACAACTACATTAAAATTTCACCACAGTATGTGTATCTTAAAATTCACCAAACTGCACTGAGAAGTTGGCAGTATCTGAGTAAATCTATATAATATGTTCCTCTTGATTCTCAGACAGCAGCCCACTGGACTCTCTCACACTACTTGAGATGCGAAAAATTAATAGCTTCAGAAAAGGTTAAATGAAAACACTCTTAGGGTTTCATATGTTCATTTAAATGTCCTTTGGGTCTAGGAGTTTCTTGGTATCTACAGAGAAAGAATAATTCTACATGTACTAGTATTAGACACCAAAGCATTCCAGCAACATAACTGGATAATGCTGAGGCTCAAATTACCTCTTCTCTCTTCTACACAGGCAGAACAGACAGTTGAAGAAGACTGGGTAAAAGAGAAAAACAAAAGTGAAAAAATCCAAACGAAATACACAAATATGAAAAAAAGGAAATAAAAGTATTGAAATTCTAGCAATGTGTTCATATCTCTACAATTTTTTTCGCACAATATAAAACCCCAACTAGATTCACTGTCAGAAGACAAGGAAAGAAAATGAGTTACACAGGGAACATTCTAGTTTCCTGCTGCTTCTAAGAAAAGCAGTGAAAGCATGTCAGAGTACAGACACTTAGAACTGCTAATTTAGATGCAGCTTAAGATTAGACATTCACTTTCATCTAAAATAAGGAACATCCACCATGTGTCTAACAAATAAATACTTTTTGCTGAGTCATTAAAATATATTTAAGTAGTTGGGCAATTATACACACTACCTTTTTAGTCATCTGTTTTTTAGCTGTTTTATTAAACATCTCAGAAGCAGCTCAATCAAAAAGACAAGAGCATGAATGGATGATACAAAACTAAAGATATTTGGAATCCGTGGCCTGCTTGGCATAACAAGTTGAAGAAATTCAGTGGTCAGGAATGATTATAAAAAAAGCAGTTTAATCAGAATTCAGACAGCAATAGGGTGACACAAAGTAAAACACTCCAAAATATATTTGAAATGACAGCAGTTTCTCTTTTGAACTTTTTGTATAGAACTGAAACATAGAAGTTAACATTGGTGAGAAAGTAATAAGTTATTTTTCTAAACCCTCCAAAACCAAAATTTCCTTTTAAAATTGGCATCTCTAATAGTTGTATGTTTAGCAATAAAGCTGACACTTTTCATAACTTGTCCCTGAGAGCAGCTTAGTACAAAGCTATCACAACCAGCTTTCTATCATGATAAATCTCACAAAATCTATCAGTTTGGGACTGTAATGAATGGATGGTGAAGTGGATGACAATGCACTCACTGGCAGCAAACTAGGTATCTGTTCCTCTTTGCTGGTGGCACACTAAGCAACAGCAAGATACTTCATCTCACTGTGGTCCTCCTCCCATCCACTGTCTATATATTTTTTAAGTACTGTCATGCTTTTGCTCATTACAATCACAGTGGTGCCTCAATGTTTGTTTTTTCCTTTTAAACATCGGTACTGCAATAATCAATGTGCGCAGAACAAGTTCTCAAAACACAACTGGTGTTTCAGAACAGAACACCCAGGGAATGAGGCTTGTCTCCAAGTCCCAAGAAAAAACAAGATTTATGGCAACTTAGACAATTGTTTAGAGGGGAAAAGCAGCTATTTTTAACTATCCTTCTTAGTGGCTGCACTTAAGGGAGGCTCCCATTTCCTTTCTTCATCTTGCACAGCAGCTGTAACTACTATTTCCTTTTCTCTCAGCTGTTTTTACAAAATATCAGGGCTCGCAGCTTACAACTATGCACTGTCTTCAATACTGTCACAGGTTCAAAGCAAAAGCCAAATACTGCTTCCAAACCAACTTCTGCCCTGAAGGGCAGCAGGCAGCTTTACCTTTGAGTGCATCTATTTATGTTCCACACAGAAATAGCAAGCCTGAATTAGGTAGGGCCCTGAGGCCAGCCAGGGGATCCAGATTTAAGCTGCTGGTGTACAAGCAAGTGTAAAAGGGGATGCAGACCTCACACAAACAGATTCTGACTATGCTGCTCAAGCACTGCTACTTGGAGTGATCATTTACAATTGGACCAATTAAACTCAAGTATAGGAATCTGTAGAGACAGACAGTACTGCATGAATTGTCAGCTCCTGATGGCCAAAAGCAAATATTTGGTGGACCACTGAAGAGGAATTTAAGAGCTTCTGTCTTGGAGTACTGTTGCCGAAATCCTAGTTAACTCTGACTCTCATTTAATTCTGTTTATTTTAAAGCTGTGAGACGTTTATTGTCATATGCTAGAACAAGTCTTCTGCTAGAACAAGTCTTCTGCGGTCCTTAACAGAACTAGATAAAAGCTACCATATGCCAAGTATGGGACATGAGAAAGGAACTCTGTCTTTGTCCTCAGATGGAGACGTTCAAGATGAAGACAGTATTTGTGTTCACATTTGTATACATTTGGTGAATAAAAACCGGAAGGATAGGAAGGGCAGAGCAAGCAAAGGCTACAGCAGTTCTAAGCTAACTTCCAAAGACTGATCTCATCAGTCTTGCACAATACAATTCCAACACAAAGATGAGAATTCAAAATAAATCTAGCAAAACTACAAGGTATCCGCTATCACACTAATGACTAGATACACATCTCCAAGAGAGCGTGATCGTTTTCTTTTTGAACTGTCACACCCACCTTTCCCTGCCACACAGGAGTTGACAATGCTGAGAATAATTTTGGGTTTTGTCTATGCAGTGACAAATCATATTACCAGCTTGAACTCAAAGTCCTGGAACCTTTTAATAAAATGCACCATGGGAGAAATAGTTTGGAAATCTGTGGCATGAAACCTGTATATTCCTCAAGGACTGGAATAGCCCTTCACACAATTTTACCTTACCTGCCCCCTCTCCCCAGATCTTAACTAGGATTCTTCTGAAAGCATTATTTAAATATGTATCTGAAATCACTTCCTTAATTACTCACTCAAGCTCATGCATGTTTAAAAGAAGTTTAGTAGCTGAGCCACCTCTTGTGGGCTATACTGAGCCAAGTTTAGGTAGGCAATGACTGTCCTACACTGCCTCTAATCTCACTCCACATCATCTCCCCCAGAAAAAAATGACACATCCACAGTGGATCTGTCAGAGTCTCAAAGTTTGTGTTCTGCAAGACAATAGAAGTAGAAAAATAAAGGAGCTTTACTTTTTGAAAGCATACCAGAAGAGTCAGAGAAGCTTAGCATTCCTCTAGGGAAGAATAAACTTCAGTCTCTTGCACTTCCTTTATGCATCCTAGTTGATCAGAGCACTTATCAAAGATCTCTTTTTAGTAACATGATACAACTCGTTTCTTTTCATTAAAGAGAAGAAATGCATAAAACAGCAATGTTCAAGTGGAAATAAAAATGTCTTTCTACAATAACTGAAATAAGGGCATTAAGTGAAATTTAAGAAGAGATAGTATCAAGAAAGAAGCACACATAAAGAACCACCTCTGAACTCGGGGATATAACATCCATGGGGAAGAGAGAAGCAGGAGAGTGTGCAACTGTGAAAGTCTATTCCCTACAAGGCCTTGAAATTACCCCTTTTTCACCAAATAAGGCAAATACCCTGCAGAGAAAAACACCTCATAAAAACCATCATAGTTATGCACAAGGCATCTGAATTAAGGTCAGATAGTTGCTATAATGATAGTTTAAGGGTTTATATGACTAATTTTATGTTTATTTATAATGTGCTGTCTTTAGGTAATTTTGATTTTGTGAGTGGAAACAAAACTACAGAACTGTGCTCATTCTCTGCTAAGAACATTTGCATCTTCCCTTCTTTAAATGCTCCACTTGGATCTTAATCTGCAGGATTATGATCTCCTGCTCAAGAACAATTGACAACGGAGAAGGAAGGATGTCCACAAAGCCAGATAACATAAAATATGAAATTACAGCGTTAATTCACTTAATTTATCCTACAGCAACTCGGCATCTGCATACTCTTAACTTCTTTCCAAGAGTTATCTTAGCACTTACTGCAGGTTAAGAACATGCACAGAGTCAATCAAAGCACAGCAGTTGGCAAACTAGTTTCCATCTGAACTCATCCTCTTCCTTTACATCTCTTTGTTCAGAGCTCTGAACAATTATCCTCAAGCTGTCATGGTGCATCTCACTCTTTGTGCCTCCTGTGCTATTAGGGGCATTTGCTATTAACTGTTTGTTCTCAAATAACCAAGAAAACTAGAAAATACATTTCCACACTTTCCTCAATAGCTCCCACATTTTTCCACTCGAAAGTCCTCTCCAACTAATTCTGGTAGTGTCTGTGTAGAGATAAGGTTACCAAATCCAGTAGAAATATTTAAACAGGGCTCACTTTGTGCTACATCACATTTACCTCTTAACTTTGCTATGCCTTAGAAGTAGACACCATGCACTTTCATAAATAAAATACAATAAAAAAGCCCTTTTCCTATAAACGCTGTTTGAAAAAGTCAAAGCTCGCTCTGTTACTCTTCAATTAAAGGGACCTGAGTTTCTACTAGTGCTTCCTAGTATTTATTACTATAAAAGTGCACTCCAAACTTCCTCCCACCCCAACTAGGTAATAAGCTTTTCCTTCAATCAAACATAATTAACGGTATAGCAATTCATTAAACCATTTCTTTCAAAAACTACCATCCCTATAAAATGAGGAGGAGCCAGCACTCTGCAATTCCAATCGCATCCTTTCAGGTGAGACCCTTAACTCCAGGACCTGTGCTGCAGGAGATGGCACTGAGCTCTCGACTTGCCTTTCTGTGTGCCCTCCACAGCACATTCTTCAGCTGCAAGGTCACTTTTAAGAAGGTGATTAGCCTGCCTTGTTTGCTACAGGATGAATGATGCTCTCGTGCCTGTCTAGACTGAGACTCGATGGAATGCAGCTACCTCTGCACCTCCTATTCCCACACCTCACAGAAGTGAAGCAAGCTCCAGTGTTATCAATTAAGCACTGAAACGAACTGCTTTATGTAATTGCCACAAAGGAATTTACTATCGGATTCCATCGCATACGTCATCCTGCTGTGCTATTAAATATTTCAGCTAAATGTAATAACAGTTTGTTTGTGGTATTCCTAGATTTTAAACTGGTTGGTTGCAGTTACATGTTGAAAGCACATGTCGGTAACACAAAAGTAAATTCATGACATGCTTATTCTTACCATCTTAAAAAGAATAACAAAAGGGAGGGTGGAGAAGGATGGACAAATCTAGGAAAGAATCAAGACACAAATACCTTCTTCTGTAATAACACTGGTAAACATCCAGCCAGGATGTCTAGTTTTATCTGGGGAAGCCAGGATATTGCAATAGGCTTACTTCTCAGTGTTTCCTGGCAGTCTCACTAAAATGCCTGATCTCCAAAACCTCTGTCAAGTTCAAAGAACTAACTATAAATGTGTACAAATGAATAAAGTATTCAGTACACACGAATACTAAAAGAGCTTGTGGGATTACACCAGCATCTTACATAATAAGCATCTGGAAATAGAATATAACTGTACTGGACTTCATTGTCCCAAAGTGATTCTTGGTTTAAGCTTATAGCATGAACACAAAAACATGAAATAAGCAACACTGGGAGGCTCAGAACTGGCATCACATCAGCATAGAAAGGGAAAAGGACTTATTTACATTTCCATTTAAATACAGAACATTCACATAAATGTTCATTTACCCCTTCGTAATCAGATACAGAAGACAAGTTAGTTGATACAGTAAAAACGTTCAGTATGTAGAATTATCTTGATTTATGTTCAATTAGAAGCCTGTCTAAAGGCTGTTGATGTCTTTGGGTTTTTCTTTTGCATCATATGCAAACATACTGCAGGAAGACTGGAAGTGATATACAACAGTGTCGTTAAATGTATGTTGAATTCTGACTTCTGAAAACTATGGATTTAACTACATTTTAAGATTTGAACCTGGCAGAAAAGATACCATATGCACAACAAATACATGAAATCAGCACTAAAGATAAGCCATATCTCATCTTGCTGTAGTAAAGCAACACTAAAACATAGGTACTGTATGTAAAACTCCATACTCATTCAATCACTTAAATTAAGCGCTGGTTATCACGAAGATATAACAACAAATTTATGGAAGATTAATCATAACAAAAAAGACAAAGTCTTTTAAAAAAGCTTTTAAAAAGGTTGAGATTTTAAGCAAATTCTTATTTCAGTTAGTACAGCTGTGGATTATTCAGGCTGTAAAAAGGCTTTGTAAAGTTGTGCATTATATGCCACAAAAAATGTCTTCAGAATGTTTTTTAAAAGTTAAAATTTTGTTTTCCATCTGTTTCTTTAAAGTTCAAACAAAAACCTGTTGCTGCTATTACCATAAACACTAGCTACACACAATGCAGTTCAGACAGAATTCTAGGGCACATTCTGGATTTACTGGCAATTTCAGATGCTTTCTCCCTTAGCTAGTGCAAATTTCATTCTGTAACAGGGCATCCAGGAGTAAGAGGGCAATGCACATTGCCCTGGTGCTACACACAACTCACTCTTCTTCCCAATGGGTCTCTGGATGTTTAATGAGAATCTTAGCTAACTGCAGAGCTCTTTTTTTTCCCCACCTATCTTCTTCCCTTGTTACTGGATCACCAAGTCTGTTCCTAGCTTTGTTTATACCACATTAAAAGCCCATTCTTTATTTTTCTGCATGCCTTATTATGCTCTCAGCTCAGCTCGTTACTAACCCTTCTCCCACTCTTCCAAAACCAGTCAAGAAAATCAAGTTGTTGGCCATGATATCACTTTGATAAGATTTGCTTCCTTTTGCAGACCTTCACTTCTTCAAGATGAAAGACTTTGTTTTGATGACTGCTTCAAAGTACATAACATCTGAATAGTTGTTTCCACATTTAACTCCTCCATTCCTCAACAGAACCCAATTCAACATCCCTTTCTGCACATTCCCTCTTAAATGCCTCTAGATTTCCTCAGTGAAGTGACTGCTGCTCACAATATTCTTACCAGCCTCTCATATTATGGCACCACTTATTATTCAAATGTCTTAGGACCTCACTGTTTTTTTTTTCCTTGCACATTCCAAAATGAGAATATTCTTACATTCTCCAAGTGAAACTTCAAAGTTGAGTTACTATGTTATTACTGCAGCACTAGTCTTCCTTATTTTAAACAAACCCCCCTTCTCCCCATCTTTAAAATTAATTTACTATGTGATGTCATATTTGGACTGTGTATTTCTGTGCCCAAAGGTCACATCTTCAGTTTTAAGTAGCTATACAGTCTACATAAAGATTAGTAAAATAATAATAGGGGTTTATCTGTTTTGTATACAAACATTCTATTCCAGAATTTCTTAAAAGAAGGGAAGCTAAATTTGCTGACAGTTTCCTTAATGGTACTACTTCTCTGACAGGAAGCAATAAAAGCAAAGAAAGTCTCTCTATTTGCCACTTGAGATATTTCTAAGTCTGTATGGAAAAAATCAGGAAAAATGTTTATTAGATTTAAGATTCTTGACTAAAACAATGAGAAACAACTGTGACCAAATAATTGTGTTCTGCTGCAACAGCATTAACTACTACAGATTATATTTAACTAAAAGGTAATTAGGTCAGATTCACCCGAGCATAACTAAAAGAGAAATTATTTAACAGGTCCTGATAGAATCTGGATGTAATTAATAAGTGTAAAGTTTATCTATCCTGCAAAATACGCCATTTATGAGGACTTTTTGGAAATTAAGAATACCATGCAAACAGTAAATTTGCTAATATTAAAATATTAGGTTTTAGCAGTAGAGCATACAGGCAGGCTGGAATTTTGGTAACATACTGAGCACATAAGGATACATACAGACACACACCCCCTCATATACACATGTATGTTTTACAATTTATCTTCACTGCATCTATGTCATACACATCAGAATCGAGAATTTTGCATCTTTTCTATATAAAAAAGTATCTAGAGATCTGAATACTGCCGCAGTGGGCACGAGGAATGATTTTTCCTACTGTTTCCACATCTTTTTTGACTCATTGAAATTCACTGAGTCATTCATCCCTGCCTGCAGAGCCGAGTAAGAATAGCAGGGAAGGCTGGAACGAGTTCTTCCACTCGTGAGCCGAGTGGCTGTGCAGCGGCAGAGCTCCGGCTGCAGCCCCAGCCCGGCCTGGCCGCGCATTTCGGTGCTGGCAGCTGCTCCGGCTGCAGCTCCCCGGCCCGGCCATTACACACAGAAATAAAGGACAAGAACTTCAAACATGCAAACATAAGAAACCGACACCGTGGTGGCATCCAGACCAACTTCATTACAGGGTTCCTTTTATCCTTCTCTGATTGCAACTGAAATTATATTAATATAGAAAGCTGCTTCTTGGGCTAAGTGCCTGCTTTGCATATATATGGCAGTGCCACTGTCTGTCTAAAAAGACAGCTAATACAATTTTCCTACTACAACCTTAGTTGTCTTCACTTTAATATATTGGTTTTACATATATAGGTAAATATAATAAAATTTTATTTTTAAGAACAGGTAGTAATTTTAAAACATCTTAGATTTTTCAGCTAAGTCCCTTCTCTACAAATAAGTACAGAAAACCAATTTCTAGTGTTTAGATTTTAAACAAATAAAAAGATTTACAAAAATCCACAGCATACGGCACATTATCTTCTGCATAAAATACGTCCACACCAAGATTTTTGCATCTTGGAAGGTATAGAAACACTAAGTCCCCAGAAGAAATCAGCTTTACTGACTTCTCTCTGAAAGACAGCATCAGAAGGAAGGACTAATTCTCAAGTACATTCAGCAACAAACTAACTACAACAGAATCACTCCATCACTAACAAGAGCAAGCATTTTTCACAGTGGATAACTAAGCATACTGCTGTGAGATCATTTATTTAATACAATCTTTACTAGAGAAAATAGTTTTAATAGTATCACAACCACTATTTTTCCTGACACAAGTTTGTGAAGCCTAACAAAGGATTGTGGATTAACTTTAATTCTTGGAAAAATCTAATTAAGGTTCTTTAACATGGATGGCCTACGAGTCTTGTATCACCTATCTGCTGCTTTAATTATAGAAATAAAATGTTTTATTTTTAACAGAAACCTGAGGAATACTGAGGAAGTCTCATAAGGTAAAAGCAAGAGAAGTAGAGCATGTTTAGTCAGTTGTTCTTGTCCCTGAACTACATTAAAGCTTCTCACGCCAGGTAAACCTGACCTTTGTGACTTATGCAGAGGGAAGTGCACTTCATGCCAAGAATGACGCTTGAGATGACACTGCCAACGCCCAACACTTTGATATTAATTAAGTGCTGCATTCTCTAATGTATAAACTAAGGAGCCCAATTAACATACATGACCTACGATCATACTTACAGACATCTCACCACCACCAAAAAAAAAAAAAATTAAAAAAAAGCCTCTTACCCATCTTTTCTTACACCCATCCTGCTTACAATTCAAAACAGTCAAAGGATGTACAGTAGAACAAGCAGCATAAAAGTATAAATGTCAGCTTTTGGCTGGACAAAATAGTAAGAGCTTCTGTACTGACTTATTAGTGGCAGGTGGGCAAGGAAATGCAAGGTTCCCTGTACCACTACCTGTGTCATTGTCTGCCACTTACTCCAGCCCAGAAGGTGACAGTACATACCTTCCCATTACTCCTGCTTAAACAAATAATAAAACTACTTTTCATGAACTTCATAGATTGAATCAAGTATAATACATTACAAAAATATTCAGAGGGACCACAGGAAGAGCCTGAATTACAGCACTGTTGGAAAGAAGATCATAAGGAAGCTTGATGTGTGGGATATATGAACTACAGTGTACACGCAGGACAATCAGCTAAACACAGTTTTGAAAGTGTGAAAAGCAATGCATACCATTTAAGTTGCTCATACACACTGTGAAGTTTATAAATGGACGATAGCCATTCAGTAAAATGATTTGGGAACTGTTTTGCAAGTTTAGTCAAAAAAATTGGCTACTACATTGTCTCAGAAACACCAGTTGTCCCACAAGCAGCAAACTAATTGCCTAGAAATGTGATTCTTCTCCCACATTTCTTAGCCAACTCCCACATCTCTCACAGAAGGGATCCCTCATTCTCCTCCGGATCTCCTACAGCATGCCAAGTGAACAGGAAGCAAAATATTCTGTGCACAGTCCAGAACAGAGTATGCACCAACACTTACATCCTTGCACTGACTGGGCAGCCAGTTTTAAGCAAAGAGAATTGCCAGGGCTGAGTTATGCTCCTTTTTTCCCTTGAAAAACCTCTACCTTGGAATTGTTTCCTCTATTCAGTTCCTAATTTTTCATGAAAACAGGAGCAAATTAATCTCTTGAGACTTTTCTCATCTTTCACATATGGTTGAAACTGGCTAACAAACTGCAGAGTTAGAGGTGGAGATAGAAGGGTTCACAGATGTCAAAGGCAGTCTTCTGTGTCCATACCACCTATTTTTGCTTCCTTCTCTCACAGAAATAAGAAACCAAAGAGAAAATACAGAGTACTGAGAGATGCAAAAGGTAGACACATTTACAGTTCAAAACAAAACATGAGATGTCATGCAAACTCAAGAAGGCAACTGACAAAACTGACACATCCCAGCGACTTGAAACAAAATGCCATCACCACCCAAAAGCTTGTGGTTTCCAAACTTACAAGACTGAGGGAAAAAGAGAAGGGTAAAGGCATCATCTAAATGACTGTGTGTCTCATTCATTTTCACAAGAAAGAACAGAAATCTTCAAAACTGCTACCTACAACTATGCTTCCTCTCTCTTCCCAGTGCAAAAGGTTCATTCCACTCATTCTCCAAGCAAGTCTGACAAATGTTCAGACACTATCTCTGTCTGGCTAATACGCCTTGGTTCTCATCCCAGAGCAAACCAGACTGAATCCTTCATCCTTTCAAATCTCTCCTGTCCCAGCCCTTCTTCCTCCTCACTACACCCCCTGACTGACCTCTCCTATCAGATTCTCAGCTGCTCAGCCCAGCTCCCAGCTCTGCAATTAACAGATTGCCAGACATCTCAAGCCAGGAAGGCACCATCAGGAATCAAAATTTTGGGAAGAGCATAGTTGTCAATGTTTTTTAAAACACTGATGGTTAACTCAAGGTTTTCATCACAAATTACTGTAGCCAAGGTCAAGACACTAAGCTTCAACACAGGAACTTATCTAAACTGATATTCCAAGGCAATTGCCTGTGTGTGTACTCTACACTGCATTTTCAGGTGGATTGCCACATATTAATTAAGGCATATCTTAAACAATCTTGCATTATAAAAGAGGCAAAAAAAATCTACTACTGTTGCATTATGAAAAACATGATAATTAAGCACTGTAACAGGCCAGACTACATAGACAGGCTGTGAAATCCCTCTTCACTGGAGATTTTAGAGATTTTAGACAGACATTATTATCTGTACTTACACAACCAGACCATGGTGGAAACAGAGAAATCACTTCCAGCCTTATGCTCTGTGAACTTCTGCTTCAGAAAAAGAAAAGAGGAAAAAAAAAACACCAAAAAACCACTCAAAACCACAAACAAGTAAAAAACATCCAACCAAAAAACTCACCAAAAAACATCAAAACAAAACACCATAAAACTCACTGCAGAAAATCAGTTTGCATACTGAAATGTTAGTCTTTTGGAGAACAGTTCGTGTATTTCACTTATTCTGAAATTCAAAATCAAGCAGTGAGTAGCTCCACGAAGTCTACAATCTCAATAAAATTAATAGTTACTGCCTGTAAGCTATGCACAGATTCCAGTCCTACCCAACCTAAATCATCACCCAGCCTGTTTTATTCAGGGCATAAACATTTTGTTCCAAATGAAACTTTACACTCAGCTCACAGCCCTGGCTATAAAGTTATATTCTGCCCAGAAAATGACAGCACATATTGATAGCACAGCCAGACTGAGTCCAAACACAATGCAGCTCCAGTAGCAGGCACTCTGTTGTTAGGAATAAAACATTTCTGAAGAACCCAAAATAATTTTCTTGTTTCTCCGGTGAGAAAGGCAGAAGAAGATGGTATCTGCCAAGGAAACAATTCCACTGACTATACAAACTACTGATAAAAACTCAATGAAATACAAAAAGGAAGGGGAACAACAACATAGACGTTAATGAAAGTTTTTTTACAGAAATTTGTAGTAAGTGCTAGGAAGATGCCATCAAAATAACCACTTCAACAAACTTCATTGTAAGAATAATTTTAAGAAATATAGTTTTGCTTCCCTCTTTGTCCAGGGTGAAGTGAGGTTGTCCTGCCTTCATCAGAGAAGGATAGGAAGATAATCAAACCAGCTTTTTATACATGGCTCCTTTGAGGCTAAAACCATTCACACTGGAGCAAGATACCTGTGTAATGTCTCAGGGCTTGAAATTTGGATTCCTTGGCCACAAGATGAGCACAGCTTCCACTTCCTCACAGGCTGTGCCCACACTGCCAGTACTGAAGTTTGTGTGGAAACTGGAAGCACCTGAGCTGAAATATCCCAGAGGCTCATACAGGCTGATTTACCTAAAGGAGAAAGGCTCTTCCCAGCAGGGTGGATGACTCTGTGCAGAACCCTGGGCTTTCATAGCACCGCAATTCCTTTACAAAACAGACAGCCCATGAAACCCCAGCCTGGTGTCCAGGCTGTGCTTGTGCTCTGGTGATCCATCAGGCATACCAGTGTGCTCCTCAAGCCAACAGCCTGGTTTCCATCTCCCAGGCTAAGATTTCTGAGATGGCTCCCAACACAAACAGAAAAATAAACTGCATTTTTAGGTTACATTTGAAAAAACCATAAACACTGGGTGCAAATCTAGTAAATAAGTAGAAATTGGGGTGCAGATAAGTCTGAAAAAACCCCACTGTTTAATATGCAAGATACACAGAGTCAGTTACTAATTCAAAACACTGAATTAGAAGAACTCAGTTGAATATCCAAAGGAGATTTTTCCTTGTGTCACCCAATTCATTTTTCAAACAAATTATGTTGAGACACTAAAGTAACTTTAACCAGCAAGACAGTATTAGATAAAAATTCTTTGGTTCACTCATTTTAATAATTAAAATTATCATTTAAAAAAAACAGCTCAATCTCTATCCAATTCCTTTCATGCTTTAATTTTTGCAGCCCTGTTGAACCACATAAATACAGAATTATGAAAATACTCCCCAAGATAAAAGGATATTCTGCTTGCCTTAATTTTCACCTTATACTTTCTGCAAATAATTTACACATTAGACAATGGAATGCTGTCTACCCTGGACATGTATGCAGAAGGAAAAGTGGTTCAGTATTGCATATCACAGAACGTAAGCAAGTGAAATGAGGAAAGATTGTATCTTTAATATCTGGTCCTTACAAACACCCAAACAAAATTATTTTGCAATACTAGGGAACAGCTCAAAGGTTCACCAACCACCTCTTCAGGCACAAACCCTCCTGACTGACACACCAGAATCCTCTACAATATAAAGACATACATAAATATGTCTCATAGTTCTACACAAAAGATTTAGAAATAGGTATTTCAAATAACTTGAGAAATAAAGAATGAAGTGTTGCAAACCATTTTTGTCCAATACTGCTCTTTAAACCTCTACCTGCTGTCAGTAAAATGTCCTCACTGAAGCATTTCTCTTTACAAGGAGTGATACATTATTTAAATGCAGACTCACCAGATAACTGTTAAGATCTGTATTTTACAGAGGAAACCAGTAATATTTTCCTCCTAATAATCAGCAAATATTTCTGAATCTAGAGCTTGTTCTTTATTATATCTTCAATTACAAAGCAAAAGGAAAAACCACATTCTTTCTTCATTCATATTCCAGATTATGAGTGGAACTATCATCTACAGCCCCACAGTAAGTATTTTTTTGTCATCTTCTTTATTCATCTTTTTATCTTCCCTTTCCCGTCCATACTAAGGCCAGGTCTTTGTGGAGCTCTCCCCAGAGAGGTCCAGATATTCTCCTCCAGACAGAAACTTAAAAACCTGTTATCAAAATACTTTCCCTCTGTTGTCATGATTTTGCATTTATAGGCACTCAGTTCTATACACTGCTGAGATATAGTATCTGTTCACTAATCAGAAGAAAGAATTAATAGGGGTTTCAAAGCTACAAAGGCAGCATTTTCACTCTGATGGGAGCGTACAGTTCATACTCTGGGGGAGGGGAAGAGAAGAAAGAGTGTTGGCTCTTTCATGAACATAAAAGGGCAGAATTACACATTAGTGTAGCTTCCCCATGTATAGACATTTTTTTCTGAAATGCAGTATAAACTTAAAATCTACCACTAGCTTCTTTAACTAAAGCTCAAATCATCCATGTAATTACTTTTACAGAGGATTATAACTAAGTTTTTTTAAAATGTGAATTGGTAGAATTTCACAATTAAGAAATAAATCACAATGGGAAAATAGGTTCCTATTCACAAAACAACCAACCAAGCTGCCATCGTTAATACCCTTTTAACAAGGCAGAACTGAAATACTGGGAATGCTGTTGCCAGGTCAGAATTGAAGTGAATTGGGTAAACCGTGCAAATGGGCTCTTACAGCACCTGCCCAGCCCTTGGCCTGGTACAGATCTGTACTTGCTCCTTTAGTAACCCTTTTTCATCAGGGCACAGAAATTACCAACTCACTGAAATTTTCACAAAGGCAAAAAAAACACATTTGAAAGAAAAGTTGAGATGCTGAGCATTCTTAATTCATAAATGCTTTAATACCAAGATTTTTGACCTTCAGAAGTCCCTTCCCCAGGAAAAGAAAAAGAAGAGGGGAAAAAACAAAAAACACTCCTCAGAAACGACCACAGAGAGACGCTGCAGACATCCTTCTAAAATAATGGCAGTCAAAGGTCAGGATGATATAGGGAACATCAAGCTTTTAATTTATTAATCTTCCTGAAAGAGACCTCTAAGTAAGCAGAAGCAAGAAAATCAGGGACTATCCAGTCAGAGTGATGCAGAAACTGCCTAAACGTGTTTAGGCAGGATCTTCCTAATAATGACACCAAGTATCTTCAACTTGGACAAATTAATTTCAACATCTCACTGAAATGTAAGATGGAAACTACCATCAGCTTGTTGGGTCATCTGAGCAAGATTCAGCAATTTTCCCATGAAGATTCAGTTATGAATATAGCCTGCAGATTCCAAAATACCATGAAGAAAAGCAAGTACTGCAGATTGGATCCCAATCAGTAAAATGACAGAAAAGTCGTAGGAGTCTCCCAAAAGTGCTGGAAAATGCATATTGCAAGAACAATTGGTATTCCTGCCTAACAAAGCTGGGTTACACTCGAAGGCTCCAACATGTTAATCTGTCACGGTGACAGAAAAGCAAAGGATGCCAGACCAACACACATCTCTCTTCCAACACCCTGCATATCTAACACTGAGCTTCCGAACACAATTAAAAACAGGACTAGTGTCCAAATATATGAGTAAAGATGCTCTTAGCATTTCTGCTTCCAACTTCTTGTTATAAAAAGAGTACCCTTCAAGACCTTTAAGCATTCCTTAATAGTGGTTTTTGTGTTCTATAAACACAACCAACAAAAGAAATAGCTCCATATTTGCTTCAGTTCTCTCCAAGGGAAAAAAAAATACACATTACAGTAATTCTGTTACAAAACTACAGCACATGTGTAAGGCCCCGAGAAGCACCGATGCTGATAAAATTAAAAATGGCTGTGCCCGAAGATCCCACAGCAAAACAGGCACAGCTCTGCTGACGATTAAAATATATATTAAAAATTCCTGCATTACCTTACAAAGGGCGAGGTATGCAAAACAAAAAGATTATATATATTTCCAAAAGTGAACTAAGTTATTAGACAAGAGATGCAGATCTAAGCAAAGCATTCTTATTGAGTGCAGGTCGAGCTCATTTACACAATAAAGCAGATTTTATTCCCCGAGACACTTAACGTATCAGGATTTCAAAACTTTTATCAGGCTTCGCCGCTGAAATAGATGCACACCACTTTGTAAGGAGGCACAGATGTGCCCAAATACCAGCGGACCCCACCCCCTTCCCCCTGCCAAAATGGCCAGTTCGTTCCACCCAGTGGCTACTCACCAGCCGCAGTGCCGAGCAGCAGGGTGGCACTGGAGAGCAGGAGCACCAGCACAAGGTGCTGCAGTGAGGCAGGCATACCTGGGCAAGCCACGGTTCGAGCCGGCAGGAGAAAAATAAAAGGGGTAAAAAGAAAAAAAGAAAAAAAAGAAAAAAAGAAAAAAAAACCAAACCCCGAAGAGAGGAAATTCCTCCTGCTTTCGCACAGCCTTCCTTAACTCTCTCGGTTTACAATCCCCTCTGGAAGGGCAAATGGCAGATGAGAGGAGCCGTCTTCGCTCTTACTCCATTACAGCCGCCTGCCTTCATGCCTGGGGAGCCGGCAGCGCTCAGCGGACACGGGGGAAGCGCCTGGCTCTGCCTCCCAGCCCCGAGGCATCTCCCCCACCGGGGAGGACGGCGGCACGCTCCCGACCCCGCTGGGAACCGGGCTATTTCCCACGCAGCTTCACGACATCGAAGAAAGCGCCTGGTTGGGAAGGGAACATATCCAGACGCGCCCACAGCGGTGTCAGTCAGCGCGGGCCCTGCGGGCTGGCCGGGGCACGGAGAGCGAGCTAGGGGCTCACGGCGGCGGCGCGTCCCATCCCGGCAAAGGTCTGTGTCCTCTGGCCGCCCCTCTCGCTGCCTCACGCTCCGGGGAAGGCGGCAGCGAGGCCCCCTGCTCTCACGGCGAGGGCTGCGGCTGCATCCCGGCCCATCTGCCGCCCGCGCCGGGCGGGCTCCTCCGCGCTTCCCCGNCACCATAGAGGTGGCTCCAGGTAGGCAGAGCGGGGCCGCCGGGCGGAGCTCCGCTGGCTGAGGGAGGGGGCGCGGGCCGAGGGCACCGCCCGGGTAGGGGAGCTGAGGGCGAGGGGCGGCTCCGAGAGAAGAGGAAGGCCCCGCTAGACCTTCCCGGGAAGGCCGCGGGAAGGCGGGAGCGGCCCCCGCCATGCAGCCTGTGTGTGCGAGCGGCTGTCAGCGGGGGGGCGTGAGCTCAGGATTCACGAAAAACGCCTGGAACAAGAAAAAAATGTTTAGCAGTCTCTGAGATTGCGTCATGTTTGAACTCGGTGGCCTGCCTGTCAGACACCCCGGAGCTTCTGCCGTGTCCTCGGGTTCAAGCCCCCGTTACCTCTGTCCCTGTGAGCTCCCCTAGGAGCGCTGGCCGTGCCACCTTCTGCTGTCCCTCGATGAGCCCAGGCGAGTCACAGGAACACAGATCAGTTCGGTTGGAAAAGATCTCTGAGATCATCGAATCCAACCTGGGACCGATNTCTGGCCGCCCCTCTCGCTGCCTCACGCTCCGGGGAAGGCGGCAGCGAGGCCCCCTGCTCTCACGGCGAGGGCTGCGGCTGCATCCCGGCCCATCTGCCGCCCGCGCCGGGCGGGCTCCTCCGCGCTTCCCCGGCCCCCGCCGCAGCACCGACGCCACCCCCGGCCACCCCGACAAAGGTGGGGCCCGGGGCGGCGAGGCCCCTCCTCGGCGGCTCCAGCTGCGAGCGCACCCGGCTGCTCTCCGCGGGCGAAGGCCCTTCCCCTCCTCAGCCTCCCGCCCCGAGTTTCCACAGCGCTGGGCAGCCTGGCCCGGCCTCCTCACGCCGGTCTCCG
>VXBI01010041.1:448576-501731 GCA_013397375.1 Toxostoma redivivum | reverse complement strand
GCTGAGGGAGGGGGCGCGGGCCGAGGGCACCGCCCGGGTAGGGGAGCTGAGGGCGAGGGGCGGCTCCGAGAGAAGAGGAAGGCCCCGCTAGACCTTCCCGGGAAGGCCGCGGGAAGGCGGGAGCGGCCCCCGCCATGCAGCCTGTGTGTGCGAGCGGCTGTCAGCGGGGGGGCGTGAGCTCAGGATTCACGAAAAACGCCTGGAACAAGAAAAAAATGTTTAGCAGTCTCTGAGATTGCGTCATGTTTGAACTCGGTGGCCTGCCTGTCAGACACCCCGGAGCTTCTGCCGTGTCCTCGGGTTCAAGCCCCCGTTACCTCTGTCCCTGTGAGCTCCCCTAGGAGCGCTGGCCGTGCCACCTTCTGCTGTCCCTCGATGAGCCCAGGCGAGTCACAGGAACACAGATCAGTTCGGTTGGAAAAGATCTCTGAGATCATCGAATCCAACCTGGGACCGATGACCATGGCACTAAGTGCCACGTCCAATCTTTCCTTAAACACCCTCAGGGACGGTGACTCCACCACCTCCCTGAGCACCCTTTCCTTGGAGAACTTCTTCCTAACGTCCGATCTGAAATCCACTCAGCTCGTATGGCTTCAGCCACCTGACTCTCCCAAACAAATCCATTATCTACCTCTTAAATTAAAGAGATTTTGTGATTTCAAAACAAAGATAAAGTGAGCACACTCTGCTGTTGGTATGCTTTAACCTTTGCTATATTCACAGGACCAAAGAGATATATTGAGGGCAGCAGCTGATGGGAGAACTGACTGGAATGTAGTGTCTGATGTTCTGGCCTAGCAAGGCTCTTTCAAACAAGTTTTACTGGCTGTAGCATAGAAAAAAACGTTCTTAAGTACACCCTGCACACCGAAGGCACCTTCATATCTGGGCATCACCAAAGGTTTGATTTTGGGAAATGCTTCCCTGTGCCAAAATTCCTGTAACAGTTTCAAGAGTGGACTACAAGTTCAGAAATCCAATTCCACACTTCAAAATATTGAATGCTACTACATAAAATGGTGTAGTTGCAAATCAGTGTTACAACTTTAGTGATAATAAAAGTTTTCTGCATAATTCCATTCCTCTTCACAAGCCATAACAGATGAAATAGCTGTAATCTGATACTGTGATCATCAAGAGAATTATTAAATAAATCATACTAGGATTTTCATCATTGTGCTGCTTTGACCAGGGTCATAGTTTTGACCCTAGGGTCAAGGTGAATTTACACTGATAGTTATAAAATGTTTTTAACGTTTCCTACAATATTTTTACTTCCAATCTATGCAGATCTAACACGGATATTGGTGAGACAATAAAATATAGAATCGCAGATTGTAATTTCTATTGCTACTTTCCAGAATTGTAACCACATGTTAACCACAGTATCCTTCCTGTTATTTGTGGAATGTGAATGTCAAGAAATAACCTTTAGAAGCAACAATAATACCAACTCTCCCCACCCAGACAGCTAGAACAGTTTTACCTCCACAAGAGGAAAAAAATCCCCAACACTGAATATTTTTTCTGCAGGACCAAAATCCAATGTTCTTCTCTGGTTCCACAGACACCAAACTATGCCACACACCTTCTGCCCAGCTGAACCTACCAATAAAAGAAACGAGATCTACTTTGTTCAGAGAAAACAAGAACCTTGCCATGTGGGTTGCACAGCACTTTCACTGTTTAGATGGTAAAAGAAAATTACTGTAATTGTTTATGACATGTATGAAAACCTGCTCAGCCTGAAGTAAATGACAGAGGTCTCACTTGGTTCTAGTTTTGGGTCATTAATTAATAATAGTTCTTCTCCACAAGAAATGGTACAAAAACATCTTCTGCCTTAAAATACTTTCTTTTTGTTTCCACAAAATTGATTGGATTTTTGTTCTGTGTTTTCCTAAAATGAAGGGAAAATATGTTCCATTTTAAATACAATTATTTCCTTTTAGTTTCACAAAAAACCTACACCTGATCAAGAAAACACCCTACAGAAGGGCATGGGGCTGTGCATCAGCTTTGCCTGAGTTTATATCAGGCCCTTGGACTTATCTCACACACTTGCCATCACAGCAATTTGTAAGAATATCCGTCCTTCCCTAAATCATTTGGAGTGCTGTCGGTGTTCTCTGCAGAGGCCAGGTCCGGGTGTAGCTGTGAAGGCTGCAGAGCCCTGGTCACACAGCAATGGCTCTGGTCACACAGCGATGGCCCTGGTCACACAGCGATGGCTCTGGTCACACAGCGATGGCCCTGATCACACACTGATGGCTCTGGTCACACAGCGATGGCCCTGGTCACACAGCGATGGCTCTGGTCACACAGCGATGGCTTTGGTCACACAGCGATGGCCCTGGTCACACACTGATGGCTCTGGTCACACAGTGATGGCCCTGGTCACACAACGATGGCCCCGGTCACACAGCAATAGCTCTGGTCACACAGTGATGGCCCTGGTCACACAGTGATGGCTCTGGTCACACAGTGATGGCAGGCGGAGGTGCAGAGCCGGAGCTGCTGCACCGCGGTGTCCCCGGAGCTGGCGGGGCCGAGGAGGGGCTGACCCCCGCCTCACTGCACAGAAGATCGCTGACAAGCAATCGCTGCTGTTCAAGCACAGAAACTGCTTCCTTTTCCCACGGTGCTGGGAGGAAACCAGAGATCCAAACTGTCACAGGCTTGCTCATTGTTATGTGCTTGGACAAGAACATATTTATAATTCTTCCTGTGATATTGTTTAATCTGTAAGCTAGGATATTGCTCTCCTTATATCCAGCACTACCAAGTAAGACCTACAGAAAAGTAGTCAGGATAATAAAAACTTGCAGAGCTGCAGGACAGTAAATCTGGGGTGCAGGTTCAGGTAAAGGTAGGGGGGAGACAAGAGACAACACATCGAATTTACCATGATTTAGAAGATAATATTCTGACTGAAGCACTGTATTTTCACCAGGAAGAACTCTGACCAATGAAACAACACTACTGAACTTACTGCAGATAAGACTGTTGAAAAATGAGGAGGAAAGCCCTTAGGAAGCAGATGGTCTTTGCAGCTGCATTCACTGTTCTTACCGCCAGGCAGGGCAAGGCTGCCCCAGCACCACGGTCATGGGGTGAGGACGAGGAGGACAGTGGCAGAGGAGCCAGGGTCTGCTGGCTGGAAGTTCCCCAAGATGCAGGTCAGATACAGCAGGGGACGTGTATCTTGCCCTTGGGTGAGGGAGCTCTGAGCAGGCACAAACAGCATGTGGGGGTTGCCCTTTGCTTCAGTGAGAAACAGAGAGGAGAAATGCAGCTGATAGGAGGCTCAGGAGTGTCCCGCTCTGGCTCAGACTGATGCAGACACAAACATGTTGATATCACTGGCAAATTCAATACTGCACATAAGAGAAATTTAACGTGGCCTTGTTAGCAGCATCTCCTTTAAACAACACACATCTTTGTTTTTAATTAACTGGAATAAGGGAAACTATTTTCATGCTATCAAGAGAGTATTCCAATCAGTGGAAAATAAGATGAACAAAGAAATAGACTATGAAACAATAGCTTGAATTTAATTTATTTTCAGAAAATCCAATGTTCATGCACTTTAGAAAGATTTCTCAGTGTAGGTTCACTGTTATCCAAGAGTTTTTCAGCGCTGATGCAATACCACTGTTATCATCGTTAGGACTCAGGGGACTGTTCTTTTTGACAGGGCCTTTCATGAAGTCAACAAATCAGTTTAAAACAAGCCATAAATTATATTTGGCTGCCTGTCAGCTTGGCTGGGGTGTTCTCCCAGTGCTGCCGTAAGTGTTGAGGAAAGAATCTAACAATACATCCAGATATTTAGGTTTTAGGGGATATTTTGTTCCTAATTTAAAAAGAAAGCATACCCCTAGCATTGACTCTGATGCATAAACGTATGTTAGAACAGCCATCAAGATTTTTACAGACTTCCCTACAAATTAATTCACCCGTTCTGAATCCTAAGTGATAGCTCAATAAATACTGGACTCGGTACAGATCTCCCCAACAAATGCCTGTCACTCGTTGCTAAATTAGGGAACTGTCAGCAAGATCATCTCCCCAGTCTTGCTCCTGTAACTGTATGTGGAGAGAGAGGAGGCTTCTGATAGATGGGATCCAAGCCTCCTATAGCTCTCTAGATATTATTAACATCCTGAATTGCAGCCAGAACTCACTGAAAAGACAATAGTGTCTACTTACAGTCTGCTGAGTTAGCAGCTACAGCTTCAGCCAGTGCAGCCAAACAAGTAATCACGAGCAGACGTCATTACCTTTGGAAGTGTTCAGTTACTTGTTTTATATAGATTTTCCCATCAGTGTCCAATCCTGGGTGCTGCAGAGTGGCATTAACACATCCCCACAAATCCCCTTGGAGCCAGGCTATGGAAGGTGGCTGTGGGGAGGCCACAGTTACAGAGAAGCAGGCACATATGCATAAGGAAAAAACGATTAAACCTCTGGAGAATTCAGAAGCAATCTGAACACAAAAGTACCTTCCTCAGTCATGGACATGTTTCATTGGGAATAGGGAAAGGCACCCTCTCCTTCAGAGCCTTTTTACAAACTACCAGCAGAACTTTCATCTTGTCTGAATTATTTTTGGGTTTTGCTGCTTTTCCAGGGCTTGGTATTATCTTGGAAAAACGGATTCTGCAAAGGAGGGATAGAGGGACACCAAGCCATGACCAAAATCCCAGAGAAGTCCTCTGTGGGGTAAAATCTGTTTCTTTCTGTTCTTTCTGACAGGCAGGAAAAGCCTTATCCACAATGGTCAGCCTGTCCTGCCAAGATGTGAGAATGGCAAAACCTCCTGTAGCATCATATGCCAGACCAGGCTCTCATGCTCCCAATTCTACCAAAAGCCATAAGGAAATAGTAAATCAAATTCCCAGCCTCAGAGGGAATTAATTCCCCCTTTAGTCCAGTTAAATAATCTGTGCCAGACATTACTTTTGGCCTTTAGACTCATAAAAATCTGTCTGAAGGCTGTTATGACTTCATTTTTCTTTGTCTCTGAGGCACAGAAAAGAGCACCTACTGTTGAGCTTTTGAAAAAAAAACATTTATGAATGTGAACTAGTAAGTGTTTTCAGACCTGAGTTTTTCTCACTCTACCAGGCTGTTTTGTAATCTACTACAAGGTGAACCACGCTGTGCAATGAAGTCATGACAGTCATTGACATCAACATCCTAAATCAGAAAAGAAATTTTGTGGCAGCTTTGTTTACCTTTTGATGGCAGGCTTCTAATAAATTTAAAGCAAAATTTAATTGCACCACTTTTGAGGCAGTCCCCAGGAAGATCTGTTTTGATGTTTCACTTCTTTTTTTCATGCTGGTCTCACATTCCCTGATTTTGGTGTAGCAAGTGGTTTCCTATGGGGAGCCCATAATTGCATGATCTAAGGTGTGAGGATCGAGCCTGGAAACATAAGCAGGTGGGTGTGGGACAGGTCAGGCTTGGGTATGCAGGGAGAAGGAGGAAGATGCACGCTGTAGGATAAACAAAGGGAGCATTTTGTCTCTAAAAAGATTAGCAGTGAAATAGTTAATCACCATTTTTACGTTTCATAATACATTATATTTCCCTGTGATAACAAACTACCAACAGTGTTGGTAGCAGTTGCTGCCTTGTTTTAGAGATAACACTGCTTAGTCTGTGGAAATCTTATCTCCACTTTGGGGGTGGAGGTGAGAGAAACTTTTAAGTTAGCTTTAAGAAGCACCTCCCACTTTGAATTAAGTCTGAAATCATACGTTAAAGGCCTTTTACAGCTTGTCTGAATCTCTTGGCTTGTTCATCACAACATAAAATGGGAAGTTTGCTGCAGGGTTTTTATCAGTTCAAAACATCACTTATTCATTAAATCCAACAATGGATGTAGTCAGAAATAGAAATGTAATGAGCTGTGTCAGAATCATCTTCTGGTCCGTAGCAGATGGGTATGTCATCACCACAGACCTGCAGGGTTTCATTCCTGAGAGCTACCTGAGCCTTCTCACACTCACGACAGGCAGCTGGGAATGCAGCCCATGGAATCTCCAACACTCTCTCCTGCTACTCTAACCTTCCGGTTCTAGGTTGTTTGGGTTTTTTTTCTTTTTCTGTTGTTGGTTGTTTTTTTAATCACTCACTACACAAGATAGTTAGCAGTGCAAGTCAGGTTTGTTTTCAAAAGCCACCTTTTCCTTTTTGGTCTTTAATTTCTCACAGACAATTAAGATTGGACCTAAAAGTATTTCTCCAATGAGCTCAATGCTTCTATCGAGAAGCTAATAAAAATGCTCTCTGAGAACAAAATTAAAGCCTCTGATAAAGCCCTGATAGACCTGTGCTCAGTTTTCCATGGTGGAGGTCCAGAGGAAGCAGCCTCTGTGCTCATTTCTGGCCATCCTTGAACTCCACAGCAGCTTGACAAATGTCTGGCACTCATTTGAAGGACAGCAGTGGTGTGTGCAACATGCATTTTTTGTTCCTTGTTATTTTAAATTACAGTGAGGAGGGAACAGTTTTTGCTCAGACTTCTTACAACAGTTCCCTTTGCAATGAGAAAGGAGGCATCAACTATGAGCCCAACAGCAGAGCTTCTTCAGGTTTTGTCTTCTCTTGAAAATGTGAAAAAGAGTAAAAACAGAGTTGAATTGAAGCTCCTTTTAACTCAGATTTTGTTGCCACTGCAAGGACAATGTCAGAGGGCTGACCACTCTGAGAGCCATAGCTTCCAGAGCAAGGTGCTGCTGAGTGTGCCTGCCCATCCTCTCCTGCATGCAGCCAGCTCTGGGAACATCACCTGGAGGAAGATAAAAGTGGAATTATTACCTTTTACTAAACCAAACAGGAGATTTCTATCACTCCTGCTTCTGCCTGTAACATGACATCTGTTGCCTGACAATTTTGAGACATTTTTATCTGACAAGGGTGTTCCTTCAGATGAAGAAATGAGTCAGTACCTCTGCACACCCTGCTTGCTTCTCACGGATTGATTTGGAAACATGAACCCAACTAACTGCTTCCCCAAAGCATCCATCAGGAACCCTCTCCTTGAAGTAATAGAGACCAGGACACCAATTCCAGCCACCAGCATCAGCCCTTGAGGGTATAGTTGCTCCCTACACCACCTACAGTCATTTGAAATTGTGGAGACCTTGAAAGCTTTAATTCACAAACAGGAGCCAGGCCTCCAGAGGCCATTTCCACAACACAAATGGGCTGTGTGGTTTGGGGGCACAGGCAGCACTTGGACTCTGTGAAACCTCTGCCTCTGCTTGCAATTTCAGATTAAAAGGCAAACACATAAATGAGGATGCAGGGATAAGTGGGAAGAGACTTCTACAGGAAAAATTACCCTTTATCTCTGTTGTGAAAAATCTGTAGTTTTCTACAGATGAAAGCTCACCAAAAGTGGAGAGGACCATCTCACAGAGACGCTACATGAAGTGCTTTATATTTCATAAGTTTGAAGGCATTTTTTCTTCATTTCTTTCCCCCCACATTTGCCACAAAATAGTTGTGATGTTTTGCATATTTCTTTTTCTCCTCCCTTTCCTTCATGCCCCTCTGAGTTGAGTAAAATCAGTCTTAGTTGGGTTTCCCCTCTTTAGCATTTTTGCCAGTTTCACTTTTATGTTTATTTACTTTCAACTATCCCCTCAGCTTTGGAGAAGTTGCATTTAGCAAAAGGAAAAACTACCACCCCTATAGCCCTGCTCTCATAACTGCTGAAGCTCTCACATCCGAGCAACAGAAGGGTGGAAGGGGTGTGAAATGAGGGCAAAGAAAGCATGGACCCTGAACTAAATGTTGAACAGAAAGAGGGAGGAAGCTGTAGGCAGGAGAGAGAGGATCTGAGGAGTGAAAGGAGGAGAGAAAAAGTTACAAGAGAGGGTTTATGTTTGAATATGGATATAAATGAAAATGTATTTTGATTTAACAAAAAGGAGGGTGCTAAACTCAGATCTCTGATGTGAACCACACTGACAGAGACCCTGGCTTGGAAGTTTCACAATGCTCATCTGCAGGAATAGGTCCCTGGGACAGGCTGGCAGATAATCCTTGACTTAGAAGGAAACAGCAAGTCTCAAGTTTCTCTTGCCTTAAGCAAAAGCTGTAAAGCATATTCTTCCAGCCCTCCACTTGTATTCAGAGCTCCCCTGCGTACTTTGTTGATGAAATCTCTCACCCCAATTCAGGAGATAGCAGAGTTTGCTAAACATGCTCTGCCTTGCTACCAGAAGAGCTTCTGACCTTGTCCTGTCTTCTCCTTAGCGTTTGGCAAATACTTATCTGTACTCACTGTGACCTCCAGCCAGCTGGGTAAAAAGCTTTGGAGCCAAACATGTGCACAAATAATTCCAGGGGCAGCTGTTACTATTGCATTATCTCTTCCTGTGGTTTCTACAGATAGAAATAGTTAATACATGTTGCAGTTTACAGCCCTTTCCCTCTAGCAGACCAAGGACCATCTTCCTTCAACTCAGGGCCATTAAACCCATCTCAGCAATGAGGACCTTCAATCTGGTACTCCCCTGTATTGCCAGATGTATCCTATCGGATGAAACAGAGCCCACAACAGCCAAAATCACAGCCCTGCCATCTTTAGCCAAGAAGGTCACCATTTATTCACTCTTCTCAAGTTATGTGTAAGAGGCCATTCTGTGTGTATCCAAACACAGCACCCCCTCTCTCCAACCCCTCCAGGCTCCCACAGCCCAGACATGAGGTGTCTTTTCACCCTGACGCATTGAGGTCCATGCCTGATCAGAGTTCATTCAACCTGAAGAGCAGCAGTGACTCGCTTCCAAAAAATGAGACTATTATGGCTGGAGACCATTATGAAAGCCTGTGTGAAACTGAGACCAGATGTGTGTTCAGCTCACTCCAAATATTGCTTAGAGCAAAGCCCTGGCTTGTTTTGGTTTTGTTTTTTAAACAAAACAGGATTGACAGAATCTCCTCTGTAACAAGAAAGATTTTCTGATGTTTTTCTGCACTGCTGTTACAGTCGTGCGGCTGGGCTGGGAGCTCACACCCACCAACAGTGACCACAGCAGCTCTCAGAAGTGGATGAAAACATGGAAGGAGCCCTTATGTGATAGGATGGAAGGGATGGGAATGCCAGCCCATTTAAGTTCAGCTCCAAGAATCAGCTTGTGGTTATTGGGACCATGTTATTCTTTCAGTAGGATGTTCTGTATGAACCCCTGGAAGTGAGAGCGATAACATGGCTCTGATCACTTTTTGCCTTTACAGCAAACCTTTCATCAGAGGAACCTCAAAGCAACTTGCCAGCAAGCATGGGCACAACCTCACACTGTGCCTGTGAGATAAGCGAAGGATGGAATAGATTAACTGCTTAAAAGTACACAGCAGCTCTGTGGGATGAAGGAAAAATAAGAAAAAAACCCATATATATACATACACATTTGAAACCATACAGGGTTTTATGGAGAGGCAGCCTGGAAGGCTGCCAGGATACTGAAATTGCCACCCCTACACAACCATGAATACCATGGAAACCAGTGGGGCACTGGCAGGCAGGAAAGGAAATCAGCTGAAAAATGGCTTTCCATGAAATGCAGCCAGGCTGGGACACTGCTCCCCTCCTGGCTGAGGGAGGACTACGTGCCTAAGCACCAGTGCTGCTGCTGGTGGGAGCTGGGCTCCAGGAGAGAGTCATTCCCACTAATTTCCCAGCCTGGGGTAACGCTTTCCTGGCGGCAGTCAGTGGATGACAGCAAAAGGAGGAATGGCTGAAAAATGCTACATCATGTCAGCTGTGGTATGGCGGTAATGGAAACCCTGAGTGCCTAGAAAAGCTTCAATACATGCTGGGAGGTATAGGAAGATCAAAGCCAGTTGACATCTGAATGAGGACAGGGAAAGAACATGTATGTGCAAGCTCCTGCCTGCCCTGTCTGGTGAGGCACAATTAAAAGGCATGAAACACTCATCAGTTTTCCCTCAAAATACTAAGAAAGCTCAAAAAAGGATTCCTTTAACCTGAACGAAAGTAAGTAAGGGAGAGAGGCCTGGAAAACAAAGCCAAAAATAACAAATGAAACTGAATATAACAGGAATAACAGAAATAAACAAACCCAGACAAGCAGTGGAGGAGGAATGAACACAGTTAATCTGTCAAGTACACTGTGCCCACATCAAACTACAGAGTAAGCCCAGAGAAATAGCCAGCCTCCCAGCCGAGCAAGGGCACCTGCTTGTTACCAAACAGCACACATCCCTTAAAAAGTCATACTCCTGGTAAGCCAAGGTGGAGGAATTCAAGCATAGAGCAGCTAGACTCATTCAAAATACTGCTAAGAGGAACAGCGGCATCTTATGAGTAAGCTGGATATGGCGCAACCTGCACCAGGCTTGAACAAAAATAGCCCAGTGGAGATGAGAGGCAAGTAGAGACACCAGTACACAGCTCTCCCTCTGTCTCTCAACAGCTGAAGGATGCAGAAGTGATCTCCTACAGAGCCTAGATTGAATAGAGGCAGGGGGACATTTCTACAGAAAAGCAAAGGGAACTGGAAAACCAGAGAAGCAGCAGAGCAGCATTTCTGCTACAATGAAATGCACAGAGCTAATGGGCCTTCTAGTAACCACGGGGGAGGGCTGGAAGGGGATGGGAGCATTGCCATGGCTGGCCCTGATAAGGCTCTATCTAGGAACAGGCAAGGGCTGTGCTCATGGCCCGGCTGAGAAACGGGTCTGGAGGAGTGCGAGAACAACAGGATAACATCAGGCACTTCTCACACAGCCGAAGGACCACCACTGGTCATCAAGAGACAAGTGCAGATGGGAGACTTTAAAGTGGTGCCAGAAAAAACAAGCTACAGCCAGGGTCGAGGAACATGGGATCCAACTCCTAGTTGTCAGCAATTGTGGTGTATACATTGCTGAAAAACAGATACAGTGCCAGGAAAATCCAACTCCCAGCATGAAAAGAATAACTTAGGAATGATAATGAGAGAAGCCAAAGCAACTGTGACTGTGAATTAGTGATTACATAAAAGTTTTTATCTTAAAGTTATGTTAGGCCAAATTCAGAAGTAATTTTTTCAGCCAAGAATGCTCTCTCGAGACCCTGTGATTTCACCACAAATTGCTACATCTTAAAAAAAAATTTTAAAAAAAGCACAACAAAACAAAGATTTTCTTTTTATGCTGAAATATATAGCAGGCAATAGCTTTGGCTGGCATCAAACACTTCTCCAGCAGGTAGCTGAAGTTCTCTGCTTTATGCCATCCTGCATCACTGTGAGGGACAGGCCAGTCTTCAGGATTTGCTCCCTTATGTGGCTGCTACCCAGGGAAGTGGCAACTGTGGCTGTTTGGTATGCAGATAAGTACATGTTATTCAAGCTCCCTGAAACAAGTGAGGTACAATCCACATCACAGTTCCTCCCACTTGGACCTATCAAAGCTACTCCTGAAAAACTGAACATACAGTAGCCTGGGTACTGCCATAAGGAAACGTAGCAATCATCACTGCCCACCATGTGCTGAACAGCAATAAAAATGTCTTTTCAAAATAGCTGATTTGGGTTAAAAAAACTACCAATGTCTCAGTAGCAGGTTCACAAGAACAGCAAAAGGATTCTCTCTATCCCATTCCTTGGGTAGTACTGAGCTCAGCAGCAGCTCTGGGCTTCATACCTGGAGGTCTCTGTGTAGTTTTAAATGGGTCATCTGCAAATCTCAGAGCCCAGTAAGTCCCAAAGCAATGCAGCCACAATGAGAAACCTCTCTCCATTCCAGTTGGAGACTCATCACACACACAAAACTTTCCTGCTCATTCTTTGGACTTGGCTTACCACGAGAAATTTGCTGCCAACCTGCAATTGCTAAGGAGGTATCAAAAATGACATGAGAAAGTGAGTACTTGGAGCAGTAGACACACCCCTCCCATGACGGATGACTTGCTGTAAAAGCCCTTACAAAAGCAAGGGAATGTGCTCAGATACTGGCTGTAAAATCTGAAGCTTGAATGCTGTGCAGCCAAAAATCCTGGAAATAGTTCTTTCAAATCATGCAAACACTTTGGAGATTCTGAGAGAAGAAATAGCTGGAAATAGTTTTAGATAAAAGAACCTTTCATGCCAGCTGGCAAAAGGCAAACAGATGGATCAGATAGATGGATAGACAGGGCTTAAAGCCACTTTTGTCTCAGCAGTGGGCTGGGTTTGTGTATGCAATGTCTGAAGGCAGCATATCTCATTATCTGACCCTTAAATGTTAGCTTTATGAAATCATATCAGATGAAGCTGCAGCCTTCAAAAGCATCTCTCAGCCTGGCAGCGCTCTTGCCTTCCCCCCAGCAGCAGCTTCAGCAGCCTGGGGCTGGCTTGGTGCTCATGCAGACCCCTCAGGTTCTCCCCTGCTCAGTCCAGGCTCTGTCAAATCTCAAGAAGGTTTGTTATGGTGCAGGGAGTTTCACAAACACTTGGTCAAAATTCTTATGTTCCCATAGTGCAACAGCAGCAGGATGACCCCACAGGGCAAGAAATGAAGGATGCTGTGAAGGCTGAAGGGAAATCCCCCAAACTGTGTCTGATATGTTTAGCAAAAACACACTGAAAGCAGGATGTGATCCACACAAAACAAACCAGGGTAAGCATTCTGTATTTTTCATATCCTGTGCAGCCTGAGTAAAGGTGATATTTGGTCTTAGCTGTGCTTTTGATGCATGAATCTAAAGAGGCCAAATTGAGCCACCTCAGAAGGGGAATTACACCTCTTGTTTGATGGGGATGGGCCTGAGCCACAGGTTTGCATGAGCCCTTGCAGTTTGCTTAGAGCCTGATACCTGCTCCTCACTCCTTATGTGCTTTCCTCATAGGGTGACTACAGTGGGGGTAGGGCTGTCCCCAGTAGTGGCAGCTCATTGCCTGTGAGGTTTGTCACAAAGTGCAAGGACCACAGTCCCACAGGCTCCCTCCAGCATCTCATCCCCTGGGATTTCAGAGGATCACTGCCAATGTGACATCCCAGTTCTGCTGGATCACCAAAGCAAACCAGGGTCTCTGCAGCACTTCAGCTGGTGTGAGAAGATTACAGAAACCTGGAAAGACTGAAATAACTACATGGACCAAGAACAGTTTAACTTTCTTTTAGAAATGTGGTTTTTTGCTGTATTTGAACTATGCATCCCTGAAGATTTCATGTCAAAATAGAACTGTGTAATGAATATTAAATGTTTATCAAGAAATTCACAGTTGAAAGTGGTCTACAATGACAGATCAAAAAGAAAACCCCCTCTGCACCATTTCTATTCTCATTTTTTTATGACACATTAATTCATCCAGAAGGACTTTAATACTCACCTTTATAGATATTTTTGCATTTCACATCAGATATTAAACTTTTCCATCTTGTTCAAGAAGACTCTGAGTTACCAAAGACATGGCAGGATTACACCATCAAAGTTGCAACATCGAAGCCTTGGCATGACTAATCCCCATGTAAATGGAAAAAGACCAAAGATGGGCAGTTTGTGCAGTGAGTAGGTGCAGAGCCAGACAGTCTCCTCCAGCCCACAGATATATGGGAAGCATGTCCCATCCACACAGGAACAGCCTTGAGTCTCTGCCACCCTCTTCCTTGGGTGCCTTCATAGGGACAGTGGTACACGTGGGCACAGCAGGGCTTGCCTCGTGGCTGTCCCCCTCACATCAGGACAGTGGCTTAGGTTAAAGGGGTTGCTCCCAGGAAGAATGCTGGACTCTTTGTTTGCTTTCACAAGCATGTTCATGGGAAAAATCCACCTTTGCATAAAGCATAAAACCACTTTTTCAAACTGTGGTCTTTGAAAGACAAGCAAAACTGTCTTCCCTGTATAAATGGCACCTAAGAGAGCACACAGGCTTTGTGGTCCATCTTAGAGAAGTCAGCTGCCAGAAGAAGACATCACCAAGCTGGCTTCTCTTTCCTGTCAGCATCATCTTGTGATGATTCACAGAGCTCAGCTGAATGGCATTGACGATGTGTCTGCATGATGCAATGGCAGAGCTGTGTCAGATCCAACACCACAGCACTTCTTTTCAGAGTAAGGACACTCATTTTTTGCTTGGCAGAACCAGTCTAGCCAAAAACTTGTATGAAGTTGGCCCAAACCGTTCTCCAGCAGAGAGCAGGGGTGACTGATACAGGCTCCCACGAGGGTCACTTGTGGGCCTCTGTCTCTCTTCATCTGAATTCATTAAGGGGAAGATGAGGGCAGGACTTGCAGTTCCAAAGGACTTGCCTTCACAGGGCAGCAAGTGGTTTCCTGTGGTTTCTGCCATTAACCTGACAGCACAGGGACCAGAAACAAGAGTTGTGAATTAAAAATAGAAAAGAAGAAAGACCTGCATTTTTTGCAGGCATGAAACTTGACTATGGCTAGGCAAAACAGTTCCTTGCAGAAATTTCTGAAAGTCAGGGCATCATGAGGGGGTAGCAATCAACAGCTGACAGACAAAGGAAACCCAGATGTTTAAGTTGCATGTTGAGCAAATTTGATTGAGAAATCAGAGAAAGAACAGATTCTGTTATTCTACATACAGATTCTTTTTTAGGTGAAAAATGCACTTGAAGCTCTTTCTTGCAGCTTTGACCTCAGCAAACAGCAGTTGTTCAATTGTCAGTGTCAGAGTTCTGAGCTCCAGTGATTTATTCAAGTCTCATGCTAGCTGATATTTCTGACAGCTTGGAGACTCATGTGAATAAATCAGCATTTCAGCTATTATCAGCCTAAGTTTCTACGCATTCTGCTAAAATAAAGGAAAATAAACTGGTCCTACAAATGTGTATGCCAGGAGTCAGCCAAACCCCCGAGGCTGCCACCTGAAAAACCCAGTCTTTTTTTTTTTCTTTAGTTGATGATACGGTGTGGGACATAACAACTCTTGTTTCTTAACGCCTGGAGTTACCTTTAGATGATACCTGGATTGTACCTTCAGATTGCACAGGTACATTGGACTGTGCTGTTACACTGTCGCAGGCTGCAGTGCCCACGGTACCTGCGCTTGTGACTCACCGCAGCACCACGGGGCGTTGGAGGCTCATCCACCACCACTGGCAGCCAATCAAGCCTTGTGCAAAACCTCCATCAGGATCGCAGGAGACGTGCCTGCTCTCACTGCCTGTTGCTGGAAATCATCAGGAGTCTCCAGGAAATGCCAGTCAGAAAGGGCTGGAGACAGCAACAAAGGAAAAATAAATCCCAGCCTAGCATATCAGAAGGTATTTAGTATAAAGGAATATTCACAAGTCCTGCTTTGTGCTTTAGGCATAGCATTTGATAAAAGTAGTCTTCTCAGCCTTTTTCATTGGCAAAATGATGCACATCAGTTGAACTTTGGAAACAAAAGGTGAATAGTCTGATAAAACAATGCCTGGTTCCTGAACAAGGTTCTGACCCTCACTCCGTAACAAGTGTCTTGAGCATTTGCCTGTAAGACTGAGGCCATTTACCAGTGCCTTTCAAAGCAAACAGAAAGGTCACCATTGGCCACAATAAGAGTTGGATCCAGATGAAATGCTGCACTCAGCAACTCAATTTTCTACTAATTTTTCAAGAGATAATAAGCTTTTGCAAACCTTTGGAGAACGAAGACTTTCACTTGCAGCTCCACTGACTTTACCCTCCTGCCCCAACAACATAAACAAAGCAAATTACCTGAGACTTGCAGAGCACGGTGGCCAGGACAGCACAGTCTTCCTGTTTGTGCATAAGAGGAAGTATTTCCTGGTTTGCAAAGTGCGGTCAAGCAGAAGGAACAGCTCCTTTTCTTTAATCAATTTTGTTGCTATTTGTATCTGCACTTTCTTTCATAGTTTCAGGTGCAGTAGTTATCAGGAATATCAGCTTCGAGGCATAAGCAGTTTCAGTTCTCAATCTGCCTTCCCCTGCCTTCTCTCCCAAAATAAGTGTGAGGCCCTTTCTCACAGATGCTCCAGAGCAGATCTATTTTGATCATCAAAATATTAAACCCGCAAACTCAGGGGAGGAAAATAAAAATAAATAAAAAATAAAAGGCCTTTCAAATCAAGTGAATAAGCCAAGGGGGAAAAATAGACTCAGTCATTTTTCCTACCCATTTAATTAATAGCATTCCACTTCAGAAAGGGCATGCACAGAGCAAACCTCTCTTAGTGCCCGTTCACAGCCAAGCTCCTGCAGCTGACCCTGTCCTGCCCCTGCCTGGGCCAGAGGCAGGGCTGCCTGTGGGGCAGGGCTCCCCACCCAGACCCTGCTCCAGCCAAGTGTTTGAGCAGGCACATACCCTAGTGAAAGGAGCAGGACTGGTTGTGCTTCAAGATAAGATTGTCTGCCACGGCTTTGTTGGAGGCAGCCTTGCAGATGCAGGAAAGAAAACAAGCTGTCAAGATGGCAAAAGGAGAAGGAAAAAAATTCCCCAAGGGAATCAGCACTGGCAGGAGACAAAGAGCTTCTAGTCAGTGAAGGGCACAGTGAGACTGAGAAAAACTTGCACAGCACAAGTCATATACTGCATTTCCCACTCACTTGTGTGTTCTGCACCTCCCAGGGTAGCCAGTGCTGGGGCAGGGTGCCAGGGACCTTGGCAGGAGGTGAGACACCCACCCACACCTCACGGCAAACTGAACAAGCAGCTGGACACTGGCTGTGAGGCCACCTGCAGCAGGGCCTGCTTTGCTCACAGTGACAAAACCTACCTAGGAAACAAGCTGGGGGGCTACTGAGCAATTAAGTATTTCAGTGGCAGCAGGAGAAGCATATGCTGGCACAGTTTGGAGGAGGATGATCAAATGCTGCTCCCACAAGAGAGGTGACAGGTGATGGACAGCAAGAACAGCAGAGCCAGCCCAGCAGTCCCTGCTGCTCACAAACCAAGCACAGCACTCAGGCACTCATGTTTGCTTGTTTGGGTTGCTTGGTTGTTTTTCCAGATTTAGTCTCCTGTTGCATCCATGGGTAAGGCCCTGCATTCAGTCTGTCCTGTGGATGTACAGAGAACAATGACTTTCACAGAGGGTCCATGGAGGTTCACCACTTCCTTAGAGATAAAGGTTTTACTGCTTGAACATCTTGCTTCAAGCAAGGCAAGGATTCAAGGGGAAATCCTAGTTCCAGTTTAGCTCAAACTAACCTAGCCTTTTGCATCCACCTGTCCCACAGCTATTTTATTTGGCATGGTTTCCTGGTTTGCACATCTCCACTCACTTATGGTCCTTTCTCCATTGCTCCAATCCACAGCAACAGGAGAATGGAATCTCCAGCTGGACAGTGAGGATGGTGTGAGGGCAGGGAGACTAGGGGCAGATGAGTTTTGCAGGTTGAGGTGGGAAACAGCACTGCACAACATGTGGTTTTGGTACTCTGCAGTCTGGAGGCTAAAACCAGCACCTGTAGCCTCACAGCAGCCCTGCTGAGAGCACAGGGACTAGCTGTGGGGTTGGGACCAGCTCAGTCCTGTTGGAACTCAACTGACTGGTGATAAACTCAATGAGCCAGACAAGACCTGAGACAAGATAATCCTCACAGCTTCCTGCTGCACTTTTGGCCTGATGCATCTCCAAGTTAAACCAGCACCTTGTCCTCACAAGTGGCTGAGCTGTGGTTCCTGGCACACACTGGACCTCGAGCACAGGAGCAACAGGGCTGGGCCAGAGGGTCCAGAGCTGTGCCAGAGCACCGTGGGCAGTTGCACAGCCCCAGGGACCTGGGAATGGCAGGGTACTTCCACAGCTACTGCTTTGTGCCCTGAGGCTCAAGGTCTTTGCTTTTTCCAGAACAAGAAAAAGAGACTTGTACTAAGCATCTCAGTTTGTTTAATCCACCATACAGAAACAAAAGCCTGAGAAGTTCAAAGCTCCAGTGTTTATTCTATCAAGCTTATTTCTGGGCTAAATAAACCATCAAAATCTAAGTCTCAGCTGAAAACATCTAAACATGCTAGCTGAAGCTAATGAATAGTTAGTGTTTGGTGAAGACAAAGCATGAATCCATAATTATTGTGAGTCACCTGGACAAACCAAAGCAGTAGCCAACAAAAAAACCCCTTTGAATAACTCAGTAGGAACGAAGATAACTAGAAACATGCACATCATCACCACCACATCCCTCAGCCCTGGTGAAGCCAGAGGGGGGCAGTTCTGTAGAGAGTGTTTCAGATCCCCACTGGTCACTGACCAAGGACCCCATGCCAGTCTCACCAGAAGCCCATCCCTGCATACAAGGGCAGTCTGACATCCACATTCCCTCCATGACTCATAGGATTGGACAAGTCAGGCTTTTGCAGACAACAAAAAAGATAAAAATCATATTGCTTGGGGGAGTGCCAAGCTATTATTTCACCCAATTAGAGTCTTGAACTGTTGAAAGTTAAAAGGATTTCCTCTGGAAAGAGAACATTCCCCAGCCAGAAAGTCTCCAGAAAGGTACGGGCGCAATAACTCCTGGCATTTGGTGTTAGGAAACAAGCGTCTAGACAAAGCTGCCTTCTTTTGATTTGTTTTTGATGACATTTTTAAAAGATGCTACAGTACAGATTCTAGGTCTTGAATTTCTATTTTTGCACTCTGGATACCTGTGACAGCTTCACACATCCAGAACATGCTGGAAATTATTTCCACATCTTTGGTTGTTTCATTTAACCACTACAGTCTAGAAGTACTATACCCTGGGGTTCTAACGGATGGCTATCACTTATTTGCATGGATGCATTGTCAGGCAGGAACAAGAGCTGCCTGCACTGATCCCACAGCTGAAACTGCCTCCAGGGGAGACCACGAGAGGGTTTGGCCCCATGTCAGTCCTTCTTGAGAAGCCTCAGTTGATCTGAGGAGCACAAGGGGCTCTTGCCCAGGGGTCTCACAGGAAAGTGCCCAACACTCTGGTGCAAAGGTTCAAACACCCCCTCATGCACTGCACATGGCACACCTGGGTTTGGGCACAGGAGCTCTCTCTTGGCATTCCTCACCCAAGCTGGCACCTCCTTTTCCATACCTCCTTGTGAACAAAGCAAAGCCATGGAGAATTGCACTAAGGGGAAGGTTTTTACCTTGTCCTGTTGTTCCCAGGTGGGCACAGGCAGGCTGGCCATGGGGAGGAAGCAGCTTCCCCTGCCACAGCACTGCCCATGATTGCTTCAGCATGTTGCAATACATTGATTGAGCAACTGGCAATTATATTGCATTTATCTCTATCTGCAGTGTTACGGTGTTACATTCACAGCTGTCTAAACAGGAGCCTGCCACCCATCCACAGTATCTTCCATTTTGCTTGGCCTTGCTGATCCTGCAGCAGAGAGCAGCAGTAAAGACTAAGTTCACATTTTGGTGCTGCCCCCCACCCAACCAGTGCCACACCAGTTATTAAAAAGTCATTTTTAAATGTGCTTCTACATTGCTACAAAAGCAACCTTACTGGCACCCTGCAAAAGGAAATGTTTTGTGTTTTGGCACAGCAAGCTTTAGTTCCTTTTCAAGAAGAGGGAATTCAGTGTGGCTGCTCTGAGACTGGCTGTAGCTTTATCAAGAGAGATTTCATCATGGATTTAGACAACCTCACTCGCAGCCATTGTGCTGTCAAACAGGTTTCCTTCCTCTTCTTCCCAACACTTCCACATCACATCCTATTTAGAGGTCTTATAGTGCTTCATAAATAATGTGATAATGAGAGCCCTGTACACTTGTGGGATTTGGGACGCATTATCTCAGTTTTTAAGAGGTGGAATATGAAGATCAGAGATTAAAGGTGGCAAGTCCAGTGGGCTGTGATCCAAACGACTTCTTCTAATTCATTCCCCTTACATTTGGAGCCCTTTCCTGGCTTACACAGCCCAGCTTTCACACTTCATCATCCTAGCACTTCAGTCCTGCCCCCTCCTTTCTGTCCAGGGTACCTCACAAATTTTGCACAAGAACATCACTGTCTGCCACTCACTGTATTTTGCTTGAGGACTGTAGGGACAAAATTGCTGTTTCCATTGGACAGTAACTGGAATGAGAAATTAAACATCAGAAAATTTGTTGTAGATTAATACTGCTGAAAACTTGGGGAGTCATTGAACACAGGGCTGCTCACTGCTGTAAGAGGAATAACCTTTTGCTTATGAAATACAACAGAGTGTAAAGGACATGAAAACAGAAGCTCAGAGTTAGGGCTCATCCTTGGAGGATGAGCACTCACTACAGAAGCTTCTGGACTTCCAGCAGGGGCTAATTAGGCATAAGGAAGTGCAAGCATGGATGGAGCATTTGGCAGCACTCCACGTAAACCAGAAGAGGCAGCCTCCATCTCAGGGCATCACCAGCTCTGTGGGGCGCAAGGCTGGCTGATGCCGAGGGCTGCACATTATACCCTGTGGCTGGAGAGGCACAGAGGCTCAACCTGACAACTCAGACAACAAGATTTCTATTAAAAATTTTAAGCTGCTCCAAAAGACAACATTCTGCTGTGCTTCTCCTGAGAACAGGAAGCTACTGCTAAGCTGTCTATAGTTTATAACAGAATTATTATTTTTTTCCAGTGAAAGTGAAGCCTTGCTGAAGGACCACACAGGCACCAGGATGCAGCACAGACAGCAGGAAGCTGACTTGTGGGATTTTCCATGTGAAGAAATAGCTTGGGAGGGATGAGTGAGCTGAAGGTTTTACCAAAAACACCAGTGGTTCTGTCCCTCCACAGCAAGCAGGCTTCGTGACCCTTGAGCAGTTACCTGTGTCTCCACACCAGTCTCAGCAGGCACCTCTCACTGCAGGGACACATTTAATCCCAGGGTAGCTCTGGAGAACATCAATCCAGAGCAGAAGGGCTAGTGCCTGGAGTGGTACACAGTGCCTGCCCATCTCATTCTGTGACAGGGAAAAAACAGGGTGCCTCTACTTGGTTTCTGATACCCAACAAGAGCTGCTGCACATCGGCAAGGACACAGGGCAGGCATGCAGAGGATGTGTCTGTGGGTGGTAGGAACAATTTCAGGATGGCTGGAGCAAGCAGGATGCCTGCAGGCAGCAGGAGACGCCTGAAAGGAAGTGCACATCCATGGCCTGTAGGCACTGGGGTGAGGGGCTGCTGCAGGGCAGGGCTGCAGCAGTTCCCCACAATGTTCCCATGAAAACAGTTCATGCACAGGGAATGCTACCAGGCAAATTCCCAAGCAATAAACAAACAAACAAAATCCCCAAAGTCTGTTTTCCAAAAGATTACAGTCTTAGCCTGAAGAAATCACTAATTTCCTGACAAGGGCTTTCGTGGTGCTAAGTAGCAACTCAAAAAGCTGAATGATGTCTCTGGTGAGAGGGTGCCCCAGCAGAAGCAGAGAGTGAGCAGCCCCTGCACTCACTGATGCCTATTCTGCAGAGTAGGGATGACAGCACAACACACAGCTGTTCTGCTCCGAAGAAGAAAAAAAACAAGCAGAAAACTCCCTCAAAAAAACCCAACTCAAATTAAAAAAAAAACAACCAAACCAAAAAATTCCCCACTAAAATCCAAACCACTAATTTTGCCAGGTGCTTTGCAGCTGACAGCCAGCATGACTTTTGGTTTGGGTCAGTGTGACTAACAAGGAGAAACAGGTAGGACCTCAGGCCAGAAGCTACCAGGCCCACATACTTCACACAGAACTGGTCCCCTCAGAAGGAACATGAAATGTTGTCACTAGCACACACAGAAAGGCTACAGTCACTCAGATGAGCACCTGGCAGCTCCCAGAAGGCTGGGCTGGTGGTTGTGTCCCTGGAAGTGGAGGCTGCTTGGAACCCCTTCCCCTAGAAGAGGCTGTAACTCCTCAGTCCAGGGGACTGTCAGCTATGAATTAAAACTCACTGTGGGCTGTGAAGGAAGGCTGCCTGCCCCTCCAGCTCTCAGTCAACACAAGAAAAAATTTCAAAAGTTGTGTTATATCCCTTTCAAACTGCCAACCATCCCTTTGAAACACCCTCATTCACTCTGTTCTAGGCTTAGCTCTAGTTCATCAACTACTTTCCACTGCTAGCTTTGGCCTAGAGTAACACCTATTGGTAAAATGCTCTAAGGATCATACAATTATTTTAGACCCTTCTGTTCCACGGGTCTTGCTGTTTTGCTTTAAATGCCATCATCAGTCTGGCTAACTCTTCTTTCTGCATTCAAAATACTCAAAACCTCTATCCTTAGTCTAACTTCAGTTCTGGGATTGTGGTTAAGCTTTATTAGCAGACAAAGTAAAAGATCCATTTTTAGATGAATCACCTCCCTTACAAAAACTAGTGACCCATAGTTCAGGCTCTACATAAATGTCTTTGACACACAATTACTCCTTACAGCAAAGGCTGTACAAGCCTCAAATCTACTGTAAAAAGATAAACTGTTTGGGTGTCAATTAAAGGCCTGTCACACTACTTAGGTAAGAATCACCACTTCTCTGTGCAGAGGTTGTAGTATTTCCCATCTATAACTGTAGGCTTTATTATTATTTTAAGGTGCAAGACTGTACACAAATGCCCAAACCATCGTTTGTGGAAAACCATGCATGAGCAAACCAATCTTATCTGCTTGAACTGATAAGCAACTTGAAATGCAGTGACCTGGCTTACAGTGACTGCAGTCTATCATCACTGTTTATTTTCACTGATCATATTTAGGACTTGAGCTGAATACACTTCCCAATGTTTCAGCAGTAGCCCTTATGGATATGCAGCTCATTGTCTTGAAGATGAGGAGTTTAACAGTTTAAACTAGAACCCAGAGTATTCTTTACCTCAAAAGAGGTGATGGCAGATGAGTGTATGATCTATCCAGCACTAAAAAGCTTCAAATATGCTTCCTCTTCTCCACCCAGTATTTCTGGGTCACAGATATTTTGAAAGAGAATAAAGTAGAAGCTCTAGTTAATTGAGTGTTAAAACCAACATTCTCAGCACGGGAACAGGAGAGGGAAAGACATGTGGCTTCATGACTGAGCTCCAATGGGCTGCCTTGTGAGATGGAAGCTGGACTGCACTGGACATTGGCTTGCAATGATAAACCACTAAAATGTGCCACATAAGGAAAGAGGGGAATCTCATTCCCTTGTTATCAAAGAAAAAAGCAAAAGGAAAGAAAAAGTGGCCATGAAAAAATAACTTTTCTCAATTTCAATCCCATTGATTAGACCTACGAGCAACTGATATTCATATAAATTTTCTGATTAGGGTAAATTATACAGGACAGTTTCTGAACAGCACATAGATAATTTATCTGATACATTTGAAGAAGAAACTACATTAACAGTTCAGAGGAAATTGAACTCTATGTCTGGGTAAGGACTCCTGTTTGAAAATGCATTTACAATAAAAAAAACTAAAGGCACTAATAGTCCAGTCTTCTATTTCATTATGAATACTTTTTAATACCTTTGCTGCCCATTTAAACATTTCAGCTTAGATTCATCTTACTTGTCTAGCAAAAAGCCGATGAACTGGAATGGTCTCAGTACACCCAGACAATCTCAATTAGAGCAGTTAAACTCACTGCAACCTTCCTAAGAGGAAAAAAAAACAGTTCATATTCTTGATACTGGTAGAACAGTGCATTAGTAACTTGTTACCAATCTCATCAGGGATCCACTTCACTAACAGGCCACGAGCAGTTCAGTACCAAGGAGCTGCTCAGTAACCTATATTCCAGAGACAAACACCAGCTACGCTGGGTACAGTTACCACATCACTCAGCTGAAGAAACTCATTTTTGTTTAGGTAATACTCTACCACTACACATGAAGGAAAAAAAAAAAACCACTTCATGATAATTAATAAACTGAGTGCTAAGCATAGTTAAAAAAAAAGTTTCCTTCTCCACTGTAAGAGCTTCAGAGTCTTGATCACATGATGCTACTTCAGTGCATCTGTATTCCCACAAGAATGACAGAATAAGCAAATGGCTGATTTCTGCTACTAATAAAACACTTGTCTTTTCTGCTTCATTATCAGATAGTTGAAGAAATAATTTTGCCTTGGGTTTGGGGGTTTTTTTCTTGGATTTTTTTTGTTTGTTTTGGGGTCTTTTGTTTTTAAATCAAGTGAGGGAACTTGCTACAATCACCATGAAGCAATTTCAAAGATACCTCACATTTGTTCAAAACATGCATCTGAATTTTGTTAGTCAGTGCAGCAAAACCAGAACATTTGTAAGATGCTTAAAAAAGGCTTTATCAAGAGAACTACAGTGCAGACTGGGTAACACAACTGTTCAAAGCATCTTTGATATCATGCACAGATATTTGTATCCGTGTTATGGAAACTTTAAGGATATTGCAACCTTTGAAATCTTCAGAGAATAAACTGCAACAGAACTTTTACACATTTAGAACTTTAGAACTCATCAGTCATTTAAAAGAATACATCTTAGAAATAGTCCTAAATAATGGCTAGAAAAACCAGAAAACAAGTTAAAAGACAAGAGGCATAAAATCTCCATAAAAATGTTTTTATTCCTTATCAGTGGGGACCGGTCGTAAAAAGAGGATCTATTGTGAGCTTTTAAACAAAAGAAACCAGTAATCCCCTCCTAATTACCAGAGACACCAGAGTATCCTGTTCCAGGGAGAAGACAGCTATCAAGCCCATCTCCTTGCCCTCTTGCAGCACAGGGAAGTTAGTTTTCAGCAAGAAGCTAAACAAATTATACTGAGAAATGTTACTCTAATGCAGCTGTCCAAGGGCAAGTGTTTTCCCCTGTTCCACATCAGTCTTCACCCTCATCTTTCATTTTCTTTTTTTTCTTCTTCTTTTTCTCTGTATTCTGCAAACAAACAAATGTTGCCATGAACAAAGCATAAGGAAGAGCAAAGCAACATGTGTAGCTAGGCAGCAGGGCTCCCAGCCAAAGCATCACCCCAGCTGCCGTGCTCAGCAGAGCACAACCCAAGCCACGTCCTTCCTCAGTTGCTGAGTGCACTGGCTGCTCACAGGGGCAGGGGGGCTGTGCCACCCTGTCACAGCTCAGCACTGTCCTCAGGTCCTGCAGCTGACACACACAGAGGACAGAAAATTTAACCCTGTGTTAAGAACAGATCTTCACAACTGAGAAAGAAGTTGGGTTTGGTCCCATCTGCTAGAAGATATCAAATCAGCAGGTACAGTCTCTGCTCCCTACAAGTCCCAAAGTGGAGACAGATGCCTGTGGATTGGCACTGAGGGACACTCTTCCCACCAGAACAAATGCTAAGAGGGAAGACTAGAGCTGGGGGTGGGCAGAGGACAGGAGGGGAATGGAGGCATTGCAGTCACAAACTTTCCAGATCTTACTTTGTAATGAAAATCTTCTTGGACATTACAATGACGGATATCACAAAATAAAGTTACTAGTGCAAAACTATTTGCACACCATGGATTATACATGTAAGAATTCCTCCCCATCCCTCACTCTATGTTTCGGAGTGAACACATTCCCCTAAAGAAACAGGCAGCTGTGCAATTCTACCTCACCTCAACTATGGGGCTGGTGGGGAGTTCCTCACTCAGTACCTCCTCTTCTTCAGCTTGCTTTTCCTTATCCTTTTTCTTTTTCTTCTTTTTAACAGGTTCACCATCTTCTACTGCTGTCCCTTCTGTACCACAGGAAGGACAAAAATGAAAGGCAGATTCTCAGTTATTAAGAGTGCAAAAGCAATGAGGCATCAGAAGATGCAATGACTATTTACCCTCTGTCTTACCCTTACCTGCAGAACTATTCCTTGCTATAATCATAATATACAATTACTTAAGACACGAGTGACAGTGTTCAGATAGCACTATTCACCTCTCCTGGCAAATTTACATCACACTATTCCTATATGCTGCTCCCAGAGTTTAAAACAAGCTTGCATGCTTTCATTTGTTTGCCAAATTACCTTCAAGTACTCAATCAGAAAAGAGACCATCCACAGTTTGGCAAATATTTTACCAGTCACACATGAGCAGCAAAAGGACTCTAAATTCCCCCTTAGAAATACATTTATCCAGCAGTAGCTCATTCACAACTGATTTCTCTATCTTGATGTTAGAAATTTCTTAAGAAGCAGACCAATTTTCTTTACTGTTTAGATTGGCAAACACAAAGGTCTCAATGCAACTTCAAGTATTTAATGCAGAAACACTTTCCTATCCTGGACAACAGGAATTATTTATAATATTATTTATATAAGCTGAGAGGAATGTCAACCCAGGGAAAGACTTACTAATGACCTTAGAGTTACTTTTCAGAACTATTAATCAACAGCTGCCCTATCTAATCACAGTGGTAACAGAACTGTGATTTACCACTCACTTCCTAGAATACATCCCACAGTCTTAGGAATCTCGAGGTAAAGAAACCAAGAAATCATTACCAAGCTGACAGCCTATGCAGCAGCCAGGCTGTTACTGGAGCACACCCAAGCCAAATTTATTTGCACAGCTGAGTCAGTGCTGAATACCAAGTTTCACACAGTACTCATGACTAAGTTCATGATGTAGCAACCACTGTCCTTCAGCAGCTACAAAACTGATGCTGAAACCAGTGGTGTTTGTGGCATGTATAGCTGCTACTGGAGGTATGACTCAAGACATTTTCTCACCATATGTCCCCCAGGAAAGAATCAATTTCATTTTCAAGAACACTCACTCACCACTTAGAAAAAGAACAAGTTCAATTACAAAAGAAGACCCAAACCACATAACATCCTAACATCTTGATTGTACTTTGCCACAAGTTTAGTTCCTCAAGCTAGAAGAAGGAATATGAGAATCAAAAATACATTTCAAACTCTGCTTCCAACATTAGCTTCAGATAAAAAAAGTTGGCTTCAGGGTAAAAAATTTCTAGACACATCTACAGAAGAATACAGCCAACTAACACATGCAGTTTTCTGACATTAAAAAGCATACCAGAAGCAAAAGAGCAAAAGATTCTAGATAAAAAACCTGGTAAATATAACTTGGGGTGGATACTGCAATACACAAAATTCACAGAAAACGGTCTGCGAGCATAAGGCATTCAAAACAGGTATAAAAATAAGTGTCCTCACCTCCCTATGTATGACATGGGGAAATAAAAAGTAGCTGAAAAATAAGCATAAACTATATTAAAACCACACTGTATAACAGGAGCATACACACTGTATTTTGCTATGCTACATGGATTGGTAAGATATGCATTTCCAAGAAAAATGTTGGGTGGTAACCTTGAAAAAATAATTTGTTGTTATTACCCTACATGTCATCAAGTCTGACACACCAGGCAGTGGAACCTGACACAATTTACAGTGCAGATGATGCACTGGACACTCACAGGCATTGTCACTTCTCACAGCAAGCAGCAGAGCCCTCCCTAAAGATTCCAGCTGCTGCCTTCTAGCAAAGCTCATCACAATACTTCACATATTTGTACCTAGCCAGAATGAGGATAAAGGCTCCAGGGGTTCTGGCCTTTTCCCTCTAGGTGCAATACTTCTAAGTCAATCAAGGCCAGTGGGGGTTTCTTTGTGATACACAGCAACTGACAAGGAAAGCAATAGCTCTGATTCAGGCACAGAGGCATAAAAACCAGCACCCTGAAGAGCAGTTTGACTGATGGCCCTGGGAGTGCTGGACATCACTAGCAGTAGTTCCACTCACCCATTTTCCACCACTTTTGTCAAAGCTTTTACACACAAGCCTGATGTCCTGATGTATCCCTCCCTCCTCCAGACAACGCTCCACATGTACAGAATGAAGTCATACTGCCTATCAGTAAAGACACCCTGTCAAGCTGTTCTATTGTATCTTGCAGGGTTCACTCCATTAATGCCATTAATTTAAGATATTTCTCTTTTCAAGAGATACCTTCCTGAGTCACTAACTGCTACCATACCCTGATGCTAAATGCAAGCTGAAGGCTTCCCTGGGGGCACTGGCTAGCCCTGCTGGTGGTATGCATTCTGTTTGGCCACATTCAACTTCATAGACCACAGTGATAAAAAAAAACAAAACAAAACACCTGCCCTATTTCCCTTCATCAACATGAAAACAGGTTTTAACAGACAGCTCCTGAAGTGGATTGTAACTTGTTTCAGGCACTAACCCTTCCACCTGGTTTCTTGACAGATATAAAAGGTGAATGTGGCTTGAAGTCACACCTCAACCTCCAACCCCCTGCCAGTTCCCACTCGAAATACTGCCATTCATGCTCCCCAAACAGGGAGAGAGAAAACACCAATCTCATCTTGCAGTAACATTTACACTTCTGGCTGGCAAAATGCAAAACACTGTGCCCCTTTACAACAGATATTAAAAGCAATGGCTGGACCAAAACATTTTAGTACTTCTTCCTGTCCTTTACCTTCCTCTTGTAATAGAAACCAAATAAAAATTTCTGGCTGAAGCATGCCTTTTTTTCTGGACTACTTTTCCACCACCCCAATTTTTTATGCAGCTGCACAAACAGCATGGGGAAGGAGGGGGCAGAGACTTGTTTCACAACACACTGTCTGGATGTGTTATCTCTGACCAGGCAAAAGCTGAATAGAGCACTGCAGCGAAAAATAACACAGCCAAGAACAGCAGACATTAAAGGCTCACATGCATATTCTAGTGGGCATGCAACCTAAATCTTAATGCTGGGACCTCCTCTGCACTCTTCTGTGTATTATATGACTTGCTGAACTCCTCAACCTTCTAGGACTACCAAGTCCCCACTAGCACACAATGCAATCACAGAAATCATGCTGGAAAACAGCACGGCTATGATCTGTCTAGCAGGTGTCAGGGAAATCATGTACCCATGCTGGGTGCTCAAATATAATTTGCAAACATGAGGCAATGCTGTTTTTAAGGGTACAAGAGGACAGGTTGAAGGGATTAATTCTGCATAGAGGTGACATAAAATAAATAAACTCTAGGAACATTTATTCTGTAGTCTGAAGCAACTGGCATAGCTAGCACTAATCCCTGAGTAGACAAATAAAATGACTCAGTTGATACAAAGAACTGGGAAAAAGCAGGAGCTATTTATTAACCATATATTTGAAGAATGACCCATATTTTAAGGGAAAAAAAGCAACACATCTGAAGCTTGTACTTCAGGTTTGGGGAAATTTGAAAAATAACCAGTCAAACAGCACAGATTTCAGTAGTCCGCAAGTATTCTGGACACCGCCTCCAGCTCAAGGACACCTGCTAAGCTCCACCCAATCCCCAGTCTGGAAATAAAGTAAATGAAGCAAACCCAAGCAGGCTTGTGTATAAAAGCACCAACCACTGAATAACGTAACTATGCACAGAAATATCCTCCTCAAACTACAAAAGAGCGGGCTGGAAGTCCATGTAATATTTCACCTGCAACAAGCTCCTGCTGGTGAGATGTCAACACTTGCTATGATAATGCAGGGGAAGCCCAAGGGAACAATTCTGGCTATAGCACGGGAAGTTAGTTCAAAAGCAGTAGCTGTGAGAACACCCACATTCTCCAAAAGCAAATGGGCAAAGTTCAAGCCTCCAGTGTACTCATGTCCTTTTCTCATTATGTTAAATACAAGAGAACAAGCTGGGGCTCAGATCTCAGCTTTACAGCATGAAGGATTCTCCTTCCTTCCAGTGTAACTTCTTCTCAGCTATGTTTAGGTTCCTGCAAGTTGGTCCCTCCATGTACACAGACACCATGAACCAAGTAGTGTCTGGAATGATCACACCTCCCATCACCTGAGCATGAAGGTGTTGAACCAGCATATCCACACTCTGATCCCCCAGAACAGAGCAGCAAAGAAGGCAGAAAGAGAAGGCTCTGACAGCCCTCACCTGCTGCAGGCACAGGTAGCTGGCAAAACATGTGAGTAGTTCATGCCCAGATCTGGCTCTGGATCTCAGGGAAGTGACTTCAAGTCTTCTTTTTCCCCATTTTCTCCCCTCCCAAGTTAAACACTGGCAAGAACAGAATGTTTCTTAAAATGAACCATAAACTAGATTATTTTGCAGTCACAGTTCAGTCACTCCTTCACATAGTAACTTACCAGAGAAGGAAAGAACAACTGTGTCCATAGTTCAGTTTTAGCTCCCCAGAGAATAACAATTGTTCATGCATTACGTAAATTCAGACGGAAATTTGCAAGTGTCATTTCACGTCAAATTCTGGCCTTTTATATGTTGAAACATGCCAAAAAACACTTCTAGACAGAATAAAATAGTACTCTTGAAAGAAAATAGAGCAAGTTCTGGTTTTACAGAGAACAGATTTTCTGTCTTCAAAATACTAAATACAAACCTGCCGAGCAAGAAATTCTGCAAGAATATGAGTAGAGTTTTGTTTTTAAATGTTCTTATACATTTACAACTGCTTGTAGTCTTGACTGCAGTCTGGTCAGCCTATAAAGGATCATTACCTTTTTAAAATACACTGTCATTCCCAAGGAAAATACCCAAGTACTATGGCTGACTGTAAATGCTAAGCCCAACTGCACAATGCAAACAGTGGCATGGCAGCAGCACAGGTACAGCAACCAACCTTTCATCTCTGCTTTGAACTTCTTTGCTTTCACTGCAACCTCTGTGTCCTGTTCATCCACCTCCTGAATTTTGCGCTTCTTGGAAACAACAGGAAGTGTAGAGTCACCAGAGGGGTCATAAACTTTTACTTCACTGTAATGAAGAAAAAAGTCAGTTTATGTATTAAGAGGAGCAAACCTTCAGGTAAGACCCTGCAGTTGAACACAAACTTTCCAACACAACCTACCAAGAATATCTGAAAAATCAATCTTGCTCAGCTAACAAAGCATCTACAGGTAGTGAGGTCCTCCCTCCAATACACAGTGCCTTTATCAGTAATCATGACTAGGGAAGAGAACACCCCACATAGTACAACTGTCTGATCTGAAAAGAAAATACCAGTTAACCAAGAGTTTGGTCCTGGTTTAAACCTGTTCAAGGCTCTACAGAGTACTTGAATTACTCATTACATTGATTTCTCTGATGCTGAAAGCCTTTCCAGCATAGCCATATGGTCACAAGCACACAGCTCCCCATCATTTGGTGTATTATTGTATTGTATTCGGTATATTACCCTGTAATTGTACCCTAGGGGTAATAGTACATATACACACACACAAAGCATTAGAAGTAGCTTTACTTCTGTTTTTTTTTCCACTGCCTCTCTGCCATTACACTGACAAACTCACAAGGCAGTGTAATGTTATGGCTCATTGCTGTACCACCTGTATCGCTGAATTTATGGGACATTCAAACATCTAACCTATGTCTGAAACTGCCTCTTCTCAGTTATTCATATTCTCATTTGTTCAGTCCCAAACTCCTCAACAGGCTCTAGAGAACCAGCCACCCTGAAATCCAGTGCTCTTTAATTGGAACTTGTAAGGGGCAACTGAATCATCAAATAGCAATGAAGAAGCTCATTTCTTACTCAGAATAGAATTCCTACTGAAGAAACAAGGAGTTTTAAAACACTAAGTCTAAAATATTTCCTCCTCAGCCACATAATGAACATCTGAGCTTTTCTGAAATATGAATCTGAAGTAGCTACTGTGCACAGGTTATAAAAGCAACTGAAGCTGAGTGACTGGGCTGGGAAGCACATGGTAATGCTAGCAGACAGCACCATCAACTCATCTTCTAAACATAGGAAATTCTTATGGGTATTAACACTGCATATTGGTTTAAAGAAATTGACTGTGCAGCCTTTTGCAAAAGGTGGATTTTTCTTCAGTTAAACCCAAGTGAGATCTCACTGGCTTCCTTATCATTGTCGTAATATAGCTAATTAAAAACAAAACACAACATGGAAACCAAAACTACAAAACCATAAATAAGACAAATATAGCATCTCTTGCATCTTTGTTGGAAAGCATACAGAAACATTTCACTTGAACTTCATCTCTAAAAACTAACTTGCATTTAACTTCTGATACATTACTTGGATTTAGCTAATTCATACAAAATCCATAGTTCCACACAAGACCAAGATTCTTGCCCATCTCCTTAAAACACTATTTTAGCCCTTCTAACATGCTCACGCAGTACTGCCATTTTTGTACTACAAGGACAATTTGACAAGTACTGAGTTAGTTTTCCTTTTAGGCAGCCAGACTATGCCAGACAGCCAGGAACTATCTTCAGATTCTCCCCAAGCCTAGACATGTTTGCAAAGCATGTCTAACAGCAGAAACATGTCCTGGCAGGAGTTCATGATTCCTCATTTCAAGAGGTCAAACCCCAGAATCTATGTTGTCTCTTTAACAACCTCCTCCCTCAGCTCCTGCCTCCTGCCATGCCCTGATGCTTCATTTACTGACTGACACTGCCTGCAAAAGCTGCTCCAGAAATCCCAGCCGTCACTACACTTGGAAATGCCTGGCATATGGAAATAGAAGTTACAGTTAGTTAGACTCCAGAAAGATGTTTGGGGGCTACAGATGGGTGCAACAGTGCTAATTTTTCCTCTCAGAATGAGCACTGAGCCCTGGTTTTGCCAAGCTCTTGCCCTCTCTACACCAAAGGCTCAGCAAAATAAGCAGGCCAAGCTAAGCAAGAAGCCTGCAACCAAATCAAGCAATAAACCCACATGTCACAGTGCAGACTAATAATACCTTGTTTAAATCCTCAGATTTTCAGCTGCCCCTGGTGCAATTTACAGTGTCACTTTGGATACAAGAACCTGTTTTAACAGTGTCCACAGCACACAAAGACCTTATCTATTGCTTAAGACGTGTTACTTATAAGACATAAACATGAAGATGAAGCTTTGCTCAGAACAAGTGGTGCCTGTTTTTTCTTCCTTTTTTTAAGAATAAGATGGTTAAGTAGGTCTGTAGGACAGCTTCCATGTCAAAGAAATTAATTCAAGCTCTAATTTTCTCCAAATGATTTCATTTGGAAATTGTAATAAATAAAGGCGCTATACATGAACACCCTGCTTTTTGGGGTGCTGCTGGTAGCACCTAAAGTACTTGCTATCTGATGATGTCAGCAATTTACTATTAGAAAATCTGGGAAAAAGTAAAGTCTTATTAGCAACAGAACTTATTATCAATATTTAAAAGCATAGGAAATGTTTGCTGGATCTTAGGTCAACTCAGCTCACAATCAAAGAGCTTTTCAGAAACAAAAACATGGAGTTATTTTTACTCAGCCAAGCTGAAAGGAAAAACTATTCACCTCTTGTTTTGATACTTGTCTGTCTTGGCCAAGGCTTTTCCAGTGCCACTTATTCTTCTTATCTACAAGAAAAATTTGGATAGGAAAAACAAATTACTCATAAGGAAAAGAATTCACAGCACAAGTTATTCAGCTCTTCAATTAAAAAATGGAAAGACAGACATATATTATGGGTCAAGCTCTTGTGTACCTGCACCAGTTTTACACCTGAGTGTAGAGTAATGATGTGGAGTATACCTGAGGTGTACAAGTAAGGGGAATTTACTACTGTACCAAATATATGACAGTCAGATAACATCCAAATTCACAAAAGCAGCTCAAATTTGTGCACTTCCTTTCTTTAGAAAGAATAACTGCATGTCAGGGCAGGTATCACCCTATAGCTGGCATAAAGCCAACCTTAAAGCCACAACACAGGCCCCAAACTAAATTAAAATGTGCACTTGTCAGGTGACTGGTTTGTCTTTTAATGTTAACAAGTCTCCTTGCCTTTGTTTTGATGGGATTTTTCACTTCCCAGGAAGAGAGTGGGCAGATTTTTCTGGATTTTTCTTTTCTGTTCTAGTGGTGCCAGTACTAGAGCACTGGCATCAGATCTAGCTTGCAAGGCTGAACCTAGGTGTCATTCACAAGATCACATGCAGCATGCATGCCACCTAAAAGAAGAAAGGGTCCCTATGTTCTCCCAGCACATTGTGCTGATGGCAACATAGAACAGCAGGTGTGGAGAGCCAGGATATGCATGTGGTAGGAGGGCAGTGCAGCAATTTGCAGAATATCTTGCTTTAGCTACAGAGAAAGCTCCCTAAGACTAAGCACCACCAGATTCTGTCCATATTCTAGGAGCCAAGATGGAAAAAAATATTGGCACAAATACTCCTCCTAAGGTAAAGAGAAAGAAGCTATGAAGTTATAAGCCTATCCTTGCAATTCATAGAGATGCAGGTAATGGAAAGGTATGATCTTATTAATCTTGTTCATTACCAAGATTTTTCAGTATAATGCAAATAAATGTAACCATGAAAACAAGAAGAGTACACATGCAAATGCCTGCAGCCAACTTACACACTTGGCCAAAGCTGGGAGAAACTACAGGGTAAGAGTGACACACTACTGTGTGAGAAGAGTCAGAAAGCAGTGTCAGAAAATCATACCCTGAACAAGAATGACAGCTTCATGCAGCTCTCTGCAAGACTTACCCCCCTCTCTTCCAAAAGCCTCAGTCTCGTCTCTACTTTTAGTCTGTTCTCAGCTCCCATTTCAGCACTGGTGTTCTCTCCAAGGGCATCATAACGAATAGTCAAGGCAGTCTTTGCTGCCAGCATTCGAGAAATCTGGAAAAGCCAAAAATAATATTAAATGCCAAGACTTAACATAAGGCAATGATTCACTCTGATCTGGAAATCATACCCACATACAAAAGAACAAAGAAACCATTTACTAGCAATGTTTAGTTCAAAAAATAATTAGCAACTCATTCTTTCAACACTGAAATACTGTTAATGTAACACCTTATTTCCTTGATAAATAGAGGGAAACATCTGAGACAGCAAGTCAGTTATACATATCCTACTCTATCCCAACCTTTAGATCAGATTAGTCTGAGGCGTAATTTCCCGCTTTCTCCACAATTCAAACACATTCATCCACCTGCATTATGAAAGACTAAGCATTAAGACCAAGCTGTAAATAACTTTAGTACAAAAACAGTCCAATTTTCAAGCAAGACTAACGCCTTTAACACCTTAGTTTACTATCACATAGAAGAAAGTAGTAACACACCCCTTGAGAAAGCCAGTGTCACATCCTAACTCAGCAGGAATACACTTGTTATTGCTCAGATATGTCAAATGCACAATACTATTCTCTTTTTTTGAACAGGAGTGAATGATATTCAAAAATTTGTAGGACAGTGGTATTTTCCACGTCATCACAAAGCAATACAGTAAAGCAAGCCATGGAAAGAGCCTCACTGTGAAGTTCAAGCCATCTTGAAGCTCTAGATATTCGTGCCCTGGTAAAAGCCAAGCTAGTAAAAGCTATGCAGTTTACCTTTCCTTTATTTTTGGTATTGCTTTGTCCCACCAGGGAGGCATGATAGATAAGGCCAAACTTAGGTGTGTCCCTTTTAGTCTTCAGTGCTCTGAAGAGAGCCTTCTCAGCACCCAGTAACTGAACTGTTGAAGCTGGATGTTTTGCCAGATTCAGGAGGGAACCTAGAAAGAGGTGACACAGCAAGAGTGATTTGTCAGAGGAGCAGCTAGGCTAGATTCCTGCTTTTGAATAGTGTAAGAAGCTCAGCTCCACCTTATTTTCATGAGGACTGTTTCCCTTTGTTTTGTCTGTCTTGGTTTGATTTGAGCATCAGGAAAGAAGGCTCACTCAGTAAAACATATTCCACTGGAATAATACCTACTCCCAACAGTCTGACAGTAAGAACATTTTATCACAGAATTGCAGCACAAACAGCTGAAATAACAATTCTCCCTTGAACCAGTCTGACTATAAATGCCCAATGTTGGATATTTGTGGAGGTTCAAGGGTCTGCCACTGAGGCTGTAACACTTCAGCCCTGGAAGAGCAAGAGCAGGCAAGGAGAAATACCCCTCTAAGATTATGGTGAGAAGTGCCTCCCTCCCATAGGCCTTTGCAGGCATGTTAGTGTCTTGAATTCTATTGGTTTGTAGTTTTTCCACCCCAGTTCACCTTGTATATACCCTTTCTGGAATGTTCTTCCTTTCCTTGAGCCCCCATTGGCTATGTTTTGCCACTTTGCCCCACCCCAGTTATCCTATTGGTTCCCCCTGGTTGGCTGCCCCTCCTCTGCACCACTTTCCCCTGCCCCTATTGGACCTTGACCCTCAGACCCACATCTTTCATCCCGTATTTAACCCTGTGCCCTCAACCCACTTTTATCTTTGTCTGGACTCTTCAAGACCCGATAAACCTTCCCTTGGATTTCCATAGAAAGACCTGTCCTTTGCCTGTTTTTATTTTAGCAAGCGTGCTCTGGGCTCCAAAAGCGCAGGTCGCTCGCAGAGGAACCCACTGAAGTGCACCACTTCAGTTTTTTGCCTCAGAAGTGACTGAACTATCAGCAACAGGCTCAGTAAGTGTCTCAGAAGAGGTAGTGACTTAAGTTGCCCTCATATTCCAAAAAGAATTCAGGCCAACCGAGAATTTCGTCATCACAGACTACTACCAAGCTCATGCCGGTATTCTCAAGATTCCTGAAGTGCTGCCTTCGCCCCATTTACCACGATATGTTCACCAGGCCTTACATAATGCTTTTAGCTGACCAGCTTCTCGGAGAAAACCTCATGAGGTCATCTAAGATTTATTTACATTGATCACTGTAACCCACCTGCATGAGCAATGAGCCTTGCTCCCACCAGTTCTCCCACCATGACAGTGAGATTGGGAGCAATGGCCATCATTCTGTTCTTCAGATAGTCATAGAGCTGTGTCCGATACTCAGAGATTTCAATCACCTGGCACAGACAGAGTTTGTTAACAGTATCAGTATCAGCTTACCAAAAAATAATAAGAGATAAATATACTGACAGAGGAAGTGCTGAGAATTCCAATGTAGAAGACTAACAAATTGCAAAATGCAAACAGCCAAGAGCCAGAGTTACAGGAAGCTTTATATAAGGCATATTCCCAGAGCAGAGCTACATCAACAAAGTATATTGGATCTGTTCCGCTTATTCCCTTATGCAACTTATTTTCTCAGCAAAACTCCTGATAAAGGAGCTGACAACATGCCAAAGACAGTGAAGCAGAACAAAAATACTTAGCAAGGACATTTTCTTTAGGACAAAACCCTGGAATATTCAGTTTTTACATAAATCTTTGCCACCATTCTCTTGATACGGGATACATGCTCTTTTCTTGTTCCATACAAATATACGCAATTAGAATGCACATAAAAAAAGCAGCCTGGTCTAGACCAAGAACAGGAACTCCTAACCCTGCCACTCCCTGGTAAAGTCACAAAGGGATCCAACTGGCACAACTGAATTCAGACAGTGTTTGTTCACACACAGCCCAGATGAGAGCAGGGTAGAACTCCTACTTCTTTTGGGGCTTCAGTGGTCCATTTTTAATCCAGGGTTTATAACCTAGCTTCCACAGTGACAGATTAAAAAGAGGCTATACAATGATAATATACAAATATTATCTCAAATATTTAAAAGTACAATGATAGCAAAATTCCTCCCAAAAGTAAGACTGCCACTTTCAGAAGGCCTTGTGCAGACATCAACAGCCTGAGATGGCTCAGATGAGGTAGTGACTGTGCACCCTCATGTCTGAACATCAGGAGAGCAACAATACAGGAATCATCACTGCCATCTCAAGTGTTAGCATGGCCCTGGGAAAAGCTCTCCTTGGCAGAAGTGGTTCTGAAACAGCTAAAATAGAGTCCTACTCCTATCCATCCATGTGTACATACCTGATCACAGAGATGGATTATGTTGTTTATGTCTTCTTCCGATACTTCTGTCCCCATGGAAATCTCAGCAGCAGCCTTCACATCCTCCTCAATCTCCTCTGGTAGGATGTCAGAAACATCAGAGGAAGCAAAATTGCTTCTGTCTCCTGTGGGGGACAGATGAAAGCATGTTTGTGCTGGGGGCGAGATGAACTAGTAAAAAAAGCACAGAAACAGATGAAGATAAAAGGCCAAAATAAAAACAGTGAGTCAAGTCTGCCATTACAGTATTCCAAATTCCTAAAACATATGTCAGTGTTCTGACTTTATACCTGCTAGGAATGGTTGGAAATATTAAATTTGAAACTAGGAAAAAACCTCAGCCCATACTGCTTACTTCACCTTTTCAGTAGCTGGTTGCAGCAAAATTTTCAGTGTCAATATTACAAGAAAAGAATTCCAGGAAGCAGTCACTTACCACTAAACAAAGCTATTTCATTGTTTCTGCAACTGCAGGGGAAAAAAAGCTCCCTTAAAACCACAAGTCTCTCTTTGGACTGCAAACTTCATTATTACAAAAAATCAACACCAAGAAGAAAAAAAAAAATCAGCAATACAAAGCACATGAGTCCAAGAGATGAGGCAAGTGTCCAAAATACAGCACTCTTTCTGCTCTTGTAAGTAGTTCTAGTAGCTACTGTCTTCAAGAACATTCAGAGACAGGCAACACTTCTCTTTACATCAGTTTATTAGGAACTAATTTCCAAACTGGCCTGCTGACTAATTGTGATTCTAAGATGTGCTGGTGGTTCATGAAGGACTGGTTGGCATTAGTTCTCACTTAAGCTTCCAAATGGCAAATTGCACCAACATCCAGCTGCAAACATACCCTCCATGTGTCCTGCTGCTGAGGGCAGCATTGCTCAGAGTGATGAGCAGTGAGTGGGTCTCACACCAGTGCCACTCACACTGTGCTCACTGCCATGCCCCAGGCTCGGCTGCCCTCAGTACTCACCCACTTTGCGCACACATTTACAGTACATAAGGTTATCTGTGATGATTTTGCCCAGCTCAGGGAAGTGCCAGCCGTACCATTCCCGACAGCGCATGATGTAGTTATTCAGTTCTTTGTCCAGGTCATCAAGAAGTGCTAAAAGAAAGGACAGAGTTCTTTTTCTGAAAGGGCAACCTAAAAATGTGGTACTCTCAACCAAATCAATTTAAACAGTATAAAGGGAAATTACCTGAAGTATTCCGTTCTACAAATACTGGAATAAACCAAACTGCAGTACACTGTAAGTGTTTACTTTTCAGAGAACTGTGTAATACCAGGCACAATACTATAGAAACGTTTGAATTCCCAGGAGTGTGGCCTCAAAGTTTTATCACTGAGACCATCTTGGACAAACTTCCTAACAGCTGTAAAGCACATTCCCCTAAAAGGAGCACAGCAGCCAGTATCCTTCCTCTTAGCCAGAATGCTACACACAGGTTGATGTAAAATGTAGCCATCCAATTAACTTTGAGGAAAAAATATTTTAATAGTAACAAACTGATCTTGTATTCCATTACTTGATTTAAAAAAGCAAACCTTTTAGTTGCTGTTATAATATAAATATACCAAATACAAAGCCAGTAGGCTCACCATTTACTAGATTTGACAAATAACCAGATTTATAGTTTATTAGACTAGAGCACCTACAGCATATATTGCTAGAGAGCCCTGAGGTTAAAATATTTTCTGCTAATGCAATACCAACATTCCCATCTGTTGTCTCAGTGGTAGTGACGAAGGAACTGAATTACATCATTAATTTCAGTTTAACTATGTTTCATCATTGGCAACAGTCTGGGAATTAATATTCCAAACAGAATTCCTCACCACTGCTTCACAGCCAGTGTGCAGATTATGATGTGTGTGTCTTCAAGGGCTTTTCTAGCTGCTTTAATAGTTTCAGTCTGTTTTCCATTTAGAAAGGAAGGAGACAAAATGCAGCATTACACACTGCAGTGTGTTTTACACACCTAACATAGGAGTCTATTCCTACATTGCCCTCTATGCAAGACACCACCTAAATGATGGGTCAGAAAATGCTATCCTGTGGGGTCCGTTCCCCCAGCACCACTCAGAAGAGAAGCATGTTGGGAAGGAAAGCCCTCAGAGGACTGAACGAACACTGCCTGTAGTTCAATTGATTTCTGTGCTAAGAAAAAGTGCATGCTAGTTTATTGTATCACCCTAAAAATGTTCCTGCTTGTGGAAAACCCTACTGAGAAAACACACTTTATGCCTAGCTGAACATCAGTGCCCAATTTACTAAGACATCCTAGGAGGAAATTGACAGCAATACTTTTCTTTTTAGTCAATGTAAAGGAGTCAGCTATCCTAAGCCAAATCCATTAGTAATTTAAGCTTTAAATATACTTACAAATTGCCTGGATAATCATGGTATCTACTTTGTCTGGGCTGAATTTCAGCTTGTATCGGGAAAGGCTGAGGAGACACAAATACAGCTTAATCAGCATCTTGACATCTTGCTGCAGAATATGTCCCACCTGTTCCTTTTTAACACAAATACAGTTGTCCCCAGGTTCATTGAAACCAAGCTCAGTTTTGTGCCACTGACTGCTCTCAGCTGTGGCCAGAAGCCACATTGACACAAACTTTATAACAGTCCCCGCATGTGTCCCTCCCATACCCTGTGACCAGGTGAAAAAGGAAAAGTTAAGGTTATTTGTACAGCAGACTGAACACCAGTGCTGTGGCAGGAAATTAACTGGCTCTTGTTTTTTTTGCATAGTTCCCCACAAAATGTACTTGTCAACAGCACTTCCAGTTGGGCAGCAGCTAGAGGCAATCCACAAAACTGCACCTCCCTAGCAGCAAATATCAGCAACACTAATGTGAAGCAACAAAAGAAACCTTCTGGAACAGATTCTCACTGTCTGAGAAAGCCCATTATCATCTGGCTTTAATGTTATGTTAACAATTTCTCTGTATGCTACAGTGAAAGACACTTGGTATCAATGAGGATTTGCATCTTAAAAGTCCTTTTTCAATATTAATGCCCATTTTCTAAGCAAACACACTTTTAAGGAATTAGCTACAGCAAAGCATTTCTCTAACTTGACAATGGCTTCTGACAGGACAAGCTCATATCAGAATATGGATTTAAAAATTACTTGGTAATGGATGCTTGATCCTATGTTGTATTTAACTACTACTCCACTAAATCTAAAAAGCAATAACAAGGTGGGAAGAACAACCCTGCCTTTAATACTTGCATTATCTATGATATAGGTATTTATTCTGGCACAAATCATCAAATTGTGGTCTCTTAGTGGTCTCTCCACCTTGTCTCTGAGTGGCAATGGAGCTTTAAAAGACTCCCTTGACTGCTCCAGACACATTCCAGACAAAATCCTGAAGTATGTAACGTGAAAAGGAAAGCTACCAGCTTCCACTTGGGTGAAGATGAAGCCTTTTCCTAAAGGGTGGGTGCAAACTGGAAAGCTGAACTCACCTGTGTGCCAGACCCAGGCACATAGCTGCCATCTCTCGAGAAGGGAGGCCTGTTATGAGCCCTTCAATCTGTGAGCGAATTCCTCTCATCAGCTCTGTAACCATTGGGCTGTGTATACAACTCAAATTCAGCTTCTCCTGCAGTGTGGAAATCAATGGTCCAAACTCAAGCACAATACAACATTTCTCTCAAGTCCTTCTTCCAGTAGCCTCAGATCATTATAACTGGTTTTCCCACTGCAACCCTGTGATCACACAAGTTTCATCCATTTTTGATGCTCAAGGTAGTAACACTCCCAGTTCCCAACACAGTTAATATTCCACTTTGAAGAGCAGATTTATAATTAATGCTCTATCTGCTATGAAGGACATTCAACTTAAGATTCAAGATTTTGAAGTTTACTAGAAACAGTTTGGCCATAGAAAGATAATTCAGAGGTGGAGGGTTGGGGGCTTTGTCTTTTTCAGAAAACAAGACTGAATAATTAATTTAAAGTCCTTGCTATTATTCACTTCAACATTAAACTCTCATTCTGCAGCCTACACAGTCTCCCAAGACAACCTGAGGAGGTTGTCAGAACAAAGTTAAGTGGAACAGGGAGCTACTGGACATGAGATGGGAAACTGGTATTTGATACCTAGGAGATACTGGAAAAGGCAGTCCACCTCCAGTGAATCTCCTTCTTCCTCTGGCAGGCAAGGACCAAAGGGTGTGCACAGCTGCCTGCACACTGAGGAAGGCACAACAATGCTCCCTCCCAAGACAATGATAAATCACCATCCTACTGTTGCTGCATCTGTTAGGGAGAAATATGTGTCTGCCTAGCTCAGGATTTTTGGTTGGTTCCTTCCCCCACTCTTTTTCTGGACTGGATCATTAGGAAAACGATATTTTTTACTTGTTGGGTTTATAACCAATATTTAAGAGAAATCAAGCAAACCTGAAGAGCTTAGTGCATCCTTACCATATCACTCACCTGTGAACTCAAGACATATTCCCTGTATACATACTAGGATTAACTGTACTCTATGCTGCAAACACAGCACTGGCAGTGTAATCCATTGCCAGTAACTGCAAAATCTCTGGAATCTGACTATAGCACGTCAGTAGCATGAGACAAAAGGAAAAACAGCAAAATCAGTTATCACCTTTATGACACCTCCAAGTTTGGCATCTGCCACAGCCAACTGCTCATGGGCATCTTTTGCCACTATCTTCTTGAGAATCTTCTTCAAGTTCTTGCTGAGCTTGCCTTCGACAAGAGCTGTGGATGCTGTATGAAACAAAAAGACCAAAGATGCTGATTCTTTCCCCTCCTAAAATCTGCACAAATATTACTCCTAACTTCATGTATTTATTTTAAATGTCCACAGTAGCTTTAGTCTGAGGTGCAATACTACTTCACCATGCAATAAATAAAAATCAAAATAGAAGAAAATTATATACTTTCTCCTCTGAGGGCCTAAATTAAAAACCCTTCTCCCAGTTGCCTCTCCTTTCTCCATATGTTTTCAGTTCTATTTTTGCCAATTTTGTTTAAGGATCTCTACAAACAGTATGCCATATGCTTTAGATACATGTTTAACATTTCCAACGGCAAGGTTATATGGGAATATTTTGTGTATCATTTAATTAACCAACCATTTGCCAGGTCCCTTAGGCAGCAATTTAGGATGATATCCTAAATTGAGTAATGGCTTATTTGCATTCTCTGGTGACGATAATGTACTATCTGAAGCCCAGGAATGGTGCCAAACTGGACAGTCAGACAGACCCTTTTAATACAGCATGCAGACAGGAGAATCTTTAAAGGAGGCTCTTCATTCTCAGATATTAATAGATCTGTAAAAGCTTTACAATCCCACACAAAATATTTTAAGCAGGCACTTATACAACTCGCATTGAGGGTCAGCTCTGTGCTCCACTAAACTTCTGTGATTGATACATCTTCATCACAGTAACAGAGCAGCAGCCAGTGATTTTTGGTTTCCAGAACCTAATGACATGCAAGAGTAAAATCAAAGTGCTGTGCTGAGTCTCCTCTCAACCCTTCTTCAATGCAGATAATTTTCCACCCTGCAAGCTGGCCAATAGCATCTAACCCCCTTGAAACAGTTATATACACAGTCTTCCCTTCAAAGTAAATGAGCCATAAGTAGTCTGAACCTCTCCATTTCATAGGTAAGTCAACCTGAAGCAAAGTAGTAGAAGGTTTTGGATGTTTTCGTTGTTTGTTTTTTTTTTATCAGCCTAACTATACATGAACTGAATCCAGACTTATGAAAAAGCAACAAAATCAAAAAAATATGCCATGGAGAAGAATTTACAACAGCTTCAATCTCAGCTCTTTCACTTGCATCTCATGTTTGATGGTTGTCTCCATTCCTGCTTGCTTCCTTTATAAGCTATCCCTACTGCATCAGAATATGAAGAACTGCTCTTTAATTATAAACGTGACCTAGAACATTCACCCACTGAAGTCATACAGCACATTCAGCAGTAATTGTCACACTATTTCTGAATTATTGCCTAGAATTTCTACCATTTCTGTTTAAACCAGACTCCACATCAAGCATTTAAGTGTAGAGTTAGTAAAAATTATTGAATATAAGGCTTTCCATTTTGCTTAAACTCCTGAACTTAAGGAGAACACAGACCTTTTTTAGGCTGAAAATCACAGGCATAACATGTGTACATAAAACCCAAGTGGCTGTAATAGGGAATGTTCTCTAATACCTGTCTGATGTCTCAGTGGTAGTGACGAATTGTTGACTCAAATCAGTGATATTCAGCTTCATCAAGAATCCATCATTGACAACAGACAGGCTACATGTATCAGTCACAACTTATATGGTGCTCATTTGTAAGCTGCTTAAAAATATGCACTGAAGGAAAAGACTAGACTTTATTACATCTTTACTGCACTATAGAACTGGATAGGTGACCTCATAACCATCAAAATCATCTCACTTTAAAAAACCTACAATTTCAAAGCTAAGAAAAGAAAAAGAGCATGGACACAGGTAAGTAATGAGTGAACTAATGCATGACAGAGATTTGACTTTTTTTTGCATTAACAGTGTTAACTCACTTACCAGCAAGTGCCTCTGTTGTGTCCTGAAATTTTTCGAAGTGCTTCAGCTTTACTCTACAGAAATAAAACAGAAGTGTGTAAACAAGAGTACATAAACCACATGCTAGAACCATCTTCTCTTTTTTCTGCCTCTGCTACTAAAACTCCTCTCTTTTCCCTTAGGCTTCAAGAGAGCAGAGATCAATATGCAGACCCCCAAAAAGGACTGAGAGCACTAAACTGGCCAATTGAGTCTGGTGTGACTTTTCAGCTGGGTCCCACAACAGTTATATAAAGGAAAAAGAAAAAGGTATTTTGATTTGGTGTTTCTTGGACTAACAACACCAGAAAACCTAACCCCCCTTTTCTGCTTTGTAGTTCATATTCAAAGACAGACATCATCCATTTAAATTTCAACACTGCACCCTGATTGACTCATGATAGCATCTTCCTACTCATCTTCAAAAGGAAATGTTCTGCCTCTGTGGAACGCAGAGCCTGCACAGCTCAGATTTAACATGCTTTTCAACCAAATGCATCTTCAAAGACTTTAAATTGGAACTGATTCATTGCCCATGAATCCTCAAGTCCTCCCCTGTAATTAGATGTTAGAATACAAGTTCTGAGCTGAGCTTAAGACAAACAACAAAAATTTCTTTCATGCCCTAAGTGCTGACCAGAGCCAAGAATCATCTGAACAGTGTTTAACCACACTGTGTCAGATCCTTAGGCACAGCTTCCCTCTATCTCTCACACAGGCTGTGGTGTTGATAATATAGTTACAGTTAAGAAGTTATCTCAATCTAGTAAATTCCTTGTCAGGGACAGGCATTTAACTAATCCAGCCCTGATTAACCAGTGCTCTTTGTGAGTCAAGTATCTGCAAAGGAAGCAAGGTCACAGATAAAGCTGAATACTTGAGTTAAGCATTTGCAGATCCCAACAAAAGCTTCAGGCTTACACTGATGCCTTTTCAGAAAGGCAAAAGAGGAATTATTTTTATCAGAGTAGAGATCCCATTAAGAGCCACATCCTGTATAACAAGTGGCCAAGATGATGTCTCCAGGACAAAATTAACCACACTACAACCGGGCAGATGTGGGATATTCTGGTCTCTGCTCTAAGTAGTTACAGAGCAGAATAAATATTAAAGGCATAGCTCATTCAGATGCATCCATTATAATCAAAGCTGGTAAGAAATCTTCCAATAAAAACACCAGACAGACTTGGAAGGAATCCACCATTGTCCCCAGCTTTAAGGCAATTTGCTAGAAAGGCCAGCTTGATCAGTGGACACTGCAATCCCTGAGCAACTCTGCAGTGGTGCTAACTCTCACTGGTGGCATGGGCAACAACACCAGCTCTCAATTCACTGTGATTTTACATAGTTCCATCTGGATTAAGTTTTAGTTTTCCCAAAAGAATTTCCTGTGAGCACAAAACCCTGTCATTTCACTGACACTTCCAGCATTACAAGCCTGGATATTCTTGTCAAAGCACCGACATCACCTTAAAATATTGTTCAATTTTTTGCTTTGGTGACACATGGTAATGACTTCTACTGCTTAATTACACTGTAAGGTATGTCTTTCACTTTGACATTCCATTTTAAGTGTCTCAGAATATCTAACTTCACATTATCATTGCTCACAGCTTTTTCAATACTGAAACCCAAAAGTCAATACTTCATTCTGAACCTCAGCCGTGTGTAACTACAGGCAGCCTTCCTGTAGTCCTTCCGCAAGCCACACTGCTATCCCCACATAAAGCTGCTTACATTTTGTTTGCTTTTTCAGGTGTTTCAAATTCTTTCCACAGACTGTCAACTTCTTGAAGCTTTTTTTCATTCAGAACCTGTAGGGAAAAAAACACAACACAAACTGGATTTAGTTCACTTTTGAACAATCTTCAGCCCAGAAAACCTGAAACATTTACAGTGTATCCAAACAGTTTGCAGTAGTTAGCAGTGACTGAGTCAAACTCAACTTCAGTGATCTCTGTTTTCACCATTCTCTCTCAGAAGCTTTACTCTACTGTAAAGAGACAACAGTGCAACGTTTTTACTTTCACCTAAATTACAGAAGTTCTTCAATAATGGCTATGTCCTCCTGGACCTGGCACATTAAACCAAAACTGGGCTTGCTCCATCTCCTCTACAAGACTCACTCATAACCACAGTGACGCAAACTCAAATTTGCCACTGCTTTGGAAAAATAAAACATCTGGGAAACCTAACAGAAAGCAGTGATCCCCCAAGGTATTTTCATTAATCAGAGCTAACCCAAACAAGATAGAAAACATCTCTGTAAAGAAGAGTCATCATCACAGCTTGGTCATCAACGGAGCCAAGAATTACCTAAGAGGCAGCAATGGCTTAATCTCATCTCTGTACACATGGAACCCCCTCAGCTTTTAAACAGCACAAGATTAACACTTACACTCTTGGAGCCTATATACATTTCACAAAATGCAGAGTGCACAGCAAATTCCCAGAAAATTGTTCAGGGGAGTAGTCAAGATCTTTATATCTCACTCAATCTTGTGGTTTTGTCCCCACAATGCAAATGAAATGCAATTGCAATTTAACTCACTGTAGAAATCGTTCCTAGTATTATGAATTTTGCTCCCAGATTTTTAAACCCTGGTTGAAGGAGACTGTCATTTTTAAACTCAATTAGTAGTTGAGCAAATAAACATAGTAATTAACTTCCCACATGACTGGGAGGCACAGAAAAACCTTGGAACAACTCTTCCTTTCCTCAGCCAGATGATTCTTTTCCCCCAGTTCATCTCTCCTACACCAAGGCCTACAGAATTTTCAGCCTCTATAAACAGACACGGGCACAAAGAGAAAATTAAAGACATAGAAACTACTAAAATCAAGACTGTTAGCATATAAAAATGACATCTATGAATAATTTGTCCTTCAAGACAGTAACATTCATTAGAAAGTCCTCCAAGATCTAGAAAATGGCTGTATCCCGTTTGCCCTTACTATCTGGGGGAACAACACCTGCAAGAGAACATGTGAGAGCTACACAGCTTCCCAAAGACGGTTCTTGATCACCAAGGCCTAAAGACAGAACACAGTTATGCTGGCAACAAACATTTGTGGTCACTGCTGGAAAAGGAAGGGGGTGACCGTAACTGTCCCCAAGATTCAAAAATAGAAAATCTGTCCAACCCTCAGGTAACTAAAAGACAAAGAACACCCCAACCCCCCAGCAGTGTCAGACTTCAGGAACTGCTTTAGAAAGGAAATAAATAGTAGCTAAACTCTGCAGAGAACATTTCAATACAAAATGAAAGCAGAAGCATAAGAGCAACACAAGGCTGCTGGTGAACAGCTGCACTGCCCAGGGAAGGAAGGCTGGGTGATTGAGACCTTTTCCCTGTAGATGGGCACTGTGGCTGAGGCTTTGGCATTTCCAGCCTTGGCAGCTGCCATCAAAATCAGCAAGGAAAACCACAGCTTGTCTCAAAATACATACTTTAATAAAATACTACTGTGAGAAATAGAAAAGGCATAAAACTCTCAGAAAGCTGTGTAAAAGCAAATCTCATGATGGAGAAATGCAAGTATGCTGAAGATGCAAGGACAAGAAACAATAGGGCTATGAGCCGTGTAGAGACAGGCCTCAGAAAAATATTTTAAGCAAGACAGTAGAAATATGTAAGCTTAATAATGAAGCTTTATCCATTGTTTTAAGCTATTACAAGCAAGCATTGTTCAAAGCAAGATGCACATGCAGCTGTATTAACTGGCCTAAGCAAACGCTTGTCAGCTCTTAATATTATGCTGTTGGCTAGAAAGTTGTTAAAAGACTTTATAACAAAGAGAACTTCATCTGCTGTTAGCAGCTGAAGCTGTTTCCATCTCCCGTGCTTAACTCTGTAAAATAAGGCTGATGACTGTGATGGAATAAAGGCTTCAAGACAGCTGCTCCAGCAGTCCCGTCCCTTGTTTGTGTACATATATATGTAAATATAAGATAAGAGAAAAAATATTCCAGGAACCAATATACAGCTTCCATTCATTTCCAGCAGCGAGCTTTCACTTCTCCAGCAGCCACACTGCAAACCCCTGACAGCCAGCCCCAACTGCTGAGACCTGCAGCAAACACTGCAGCACCTCTGCAGAGACCTCCCTGCAATTCTCTCTGTATGTCCCTCCTCCTATCTTTGCTTTATACCTACTCTACCGTCACAAATTAAAATACTAAAATTTATATTAAAATATTGCCGGAACTGCATGGCTTCACCTCAATGAGGAAAAAAGGTTTCAGGGCAGAGGAAGCAAATACAGTGCTCCACAGAGCAGCAAGGGTGCAGTTCTGTTGCATGCAAAGGAAACCAGAGCCTTCCTCTCTTTGCACCTCCACTCATGTTCGCACAAGCTAAACCCTAAGACTAAGCTGGAGAGAAAAAAATAAGTATATTGTGATCAAACCATGACCAAGGCAGTAAAACTGTACAGCAATCAACACTGGAGCAAGAGAAAAGCCAGAGAGGACGACACGACACTGTAGCAGCTCTTGTTTAGGCTTGTTCAAAGCCCCAGGAAGCTGCAGTCCTGAGCCACCCCGTCAGGAGACTAGCAAAACCCTAGGAAGGCGTCAAGGTGTCGGCTTCCTCCTCTAGGAGAGCGAGGTCGGGACACGGGAATCCTGCAGGGACCCTCACGTTCCCCGCGAACCCCGCCTTTGGGCACGCCCCGGCGGCGGCCCCGCACACCCGGGAAGGCGCTGCCCGCCTCCTACGCGCCCCCTCACGCATCCACGGGGCTCTGCTGGAACGCCGGCCACGAGGGCACAGCCGGGCAGAGAGAGTAGCCAGCACTCCCAAACCCGGGTGCCCCCACATACGCCGAAAGGGGCACGGCCGCGAGAGCACAACTTCCTACCAAATCCAGGTCAGCAGAGGGGAGGAAGCGAGGGCCGCAGGTGATGCTTGGCACGCACCGAGGAGCTGCCCTTCTGCCCGCCGAGCACCTCCAGCCTCCTCCGGCAGCCCCTTCCCCGAGGCTTCGCTCATAACGCGGCCCCTCTGCTCCCATCCCCGGCCCTGCTCGCTCCGCGCACGGGAGGCGGGGACCCTCACGCCCTCCTTCACTCTCCCCCCCCGCCCGTGTTTTCCCGTAATTCCCACCGCAGGCCCGACACGCTCCCCTTCGCCCTCCCTTTTGCTCCGCCGCAGGTCGGTGGCCACAGCCCGCCGGGCGAGAGGCACCGCGCTCCCGAGCCCCAGCGTCGCGGCTCACCTTGAAGATGGCGTAGCCAGCAGCGGTCTCGAACAGCACCAGCATCGCTGCGGCGGGCGGGGGGCGCCGCGTGCGCTGCTGGACCGGACCTTGCTGGAGCACGCGCGCGCCGCACAGCGGAACCGGAAGGAGAAGCGGCAGCGGAAGCGAGGGCGCGCGGAGAGCGGAAGTGGAGGGGCCGCCTTCCGCCCGCGAGCCACGTGGCGGGGCCGCGCCCGCGCCTCGGGTTGGAGTTTCCTGACGCACGAACACGCGGGAGCCCAAGGGCTCGCCAGTGTGCCCTGTGGCACCTCACCCAAGCTGCCGCCCCTTCCCCGGGTGCCGCAGCTGGCGGCAGGGTCAGCCACCGTAGGCAGGAAGAGGGTGTGTTCCTCAGGACGCGGGTGGCCGCGCTGGAGACTTTGTTTCCCGAGCAATCCCGCAGCCGGTGTGAGTGGGTGGTCCCCTCGGCGACCGCGGTAGACTGGCCGCGGTGTAGGGGTTCAGCCGGCGCTCCCAGTCCTCCGCACACGGCAGAGTGCGTTCTGTGCCCGCTGTCGCTCTCGCGGCCTGACCCGCAGTTCATCGCACAGAAAATAGCTCCTTTACGTGAAGAATTGTTGACAGGGTGCGATTGTGTGTGTTCGCCGACAGACAAGCACCAAGTTCTGCTCATATAAAACACGCGTTTTGAACGCTGCTGTGGTCTCCCCGGGGAACGGGCAGTTCTGTCCGGGGAAAGGCAGAGCCGGGGGCGCTGGGGCGGCCATTCGTGCCCCCTCCTGCTTTAGTGCCACCTCCTGCTTTGTCCTTGGCACGGCTCAGGCGTGCACAGCGCGGTGCCTGGCTGACCTACTTCTGTGCCTGGCCCTGCTGAAGAACCGAGCAGCTGCGTGCCGGTGGGAGGCAGCCAGAAAACGCCGGTTCTTGCCCTTAGAAACCCTCACTTATTTCACAGGCAGGGTTAGCTGTACTGAAAACAGGCAGAGATTTTCCTGCCCGCAGAAAGAGAGGCTCCAAGAAACACCTGGGTTTTGATTTATATCAGACGTTCATTGCTGCATTTTATGCAACCGTCTCTATGAGTCAGCACACCTTTGTTTTCTCCATGTAAGGAGTATGCTGGAAAGCCAATAGGCAGAGAAATCTGTGGACCAGGGTAATTCTGAAGATTTTTTTTTTTTCAAAGGAAAGACGTTGGTGTTTTACATAACATAACCAGTTTTTTAAATCCCATAATCTTGGGATTTAAGTAATATTGCCAAAGAAATTAGGTTCGAGGAGGTAGAGAATTTCCAGGTTTCACCTAGTTTTAAAGTACTGCTTCTGGCCCTGCTGGCAGGGGCATTACTATTCTTATGTAAGAGCTACTGTTACTTAGCTGACTGCCCCAGAACGCTGCATTCATCCTGTTTGCTAGCACTAACCCTTCTCAAGCAAGCAAATTGGCATTATGAGATTACAGATTGTTCTTAGGTTAAAGTCTGCCTTTTTAAGAAATCTGTTTCTGATGGACTGAAGAAGGTTTGCACAGACTATATGTGTGGGCCAACAGGTTTGAGAAAACCTCTTATAGCTATTGGCTCCTAAACTATACAGCAGCTTTGGAGAAATTAGTCAACAGAGGTGAACTTTATTGGCTTCAGGTGACTGAGATTAAGTGCAGATAGGGAAATGAGACATTATATACCTGAGAACTCAGTGAGGTTATCAGGGCAAGTATTACTGGTGGTGCATGCAGATGCAAGGTTGACTTTGGGTTTTGTAGGAAGAAGCTTGTGTAAATATATTTGTTATTTTAAAACAGCTTTTGTTGTTTTCTCTTTAAGTGCTTTCTATGTTGAATTTGAGCTGTCAAAAAAGAAAAGTATGAGCTTTACTGCTGTATGTCCACAGTCTTCACAGGCTCAGCAGAGATTAACTTTGAAGATCCTGTACAAATCTAACTTGTGTCTTGAAGAGCTAATGCATCCACAACTGATGGAGTAAAAAGGGAGTCAAGAAAGGTGGTGTACACACTGCTAGTGTGTATGCTGATGAGCACATTCTAACCTTGTATCTTTATGGCTATGTATATGGATAGGTAACTGCCTTCTGACTCATGTGTTAGTTTTTATTTTGGGATTACATAAAAAGCTGGGTTTGTGCCAGAGTCTGAGACTTTGGCCTTAGCACTGTAAGGCTCTGTTTCTTAAAAAGCCCTGTAAAATCTATAAAAAGCAGTAATGTTCAGGATAGAGTATTTGTCATTTTCCATTCTGCTAGTATTGTGTGTTGCTGTGGAGCCCTTGCATGGCTTATTTTGGTGCTTTGTGTGTGTTATTAAGCTCATAATGAGCTCTTACTGTGAGCTTGGCATAGCATGAACGTATTTGGCTTTTCTGACTACTTGGCCTTGCCTAAGAAAGATCATTCTGTAGCACTGTATAGCATTTGTTTTGGTTCATTTATTTTTTCCCTCCCTTGTTAATTCTGAATTGTTTTAACAGTTGTGATTGAAACTAATTCCTGTGAGTCCAGATACTGATTGTTCCACTGGCTGGTAAAAGTGCACCTCTTGATGTAGCTGTGTTTGTAACTCTGCATTCAGTGACATGCAGAAATGCAGGTACTGAGTGCAGCTGCTTTGGTGTTATTACAGGGAAACATGGCACAGAGAGATCTGTGTTTGTGTTAATGAATGCCCCTTGCCTAGAGCTAATGAATGTACTCTGCCCTTTTCTAAAGGTAGCTGGTAAAGTTAACACTCTGTTTAGTAGCATGAGGATAATAATCTCCTATTTTAATTGAGCTAACTTCTGTTGATTCATTGATTTTACATTCATGTCATTTTATGGTTCTCATGTGTGGGTTTGTTTTTTTTGGTTTTTTTGTGGTTTTCCTACTTGCTGGCCACTTAGAGCTAGGCATATGTCTATGCCAGCAGCAAAGCCATGAAGGAGCTGCCTGAGCAGTTGTAGAGGTGATGTTAGGACTCCATGCTATAGTTCAAACAGCTTGCAGCCTAAATTTCATCTTTTATGTAGGTCTTGCTTCTTGTGGACACCTCTGAATAGCCATGCTGTGCCAATGTAAAGCAGGGTACCTGTTCTGTTTTTAATGACATACCTTTGCAAATTTGTTCAAATGTAACTGCCTGGGTGCAGATTTGCTTAATACATGCAGATCTCAGTGCCTGCATGATTGCAATAGCTTTAAAAAATGCAAACCGTGTAAATAGAAAAGTGAGTTTTGTTGTAACATACTATCTTAGTAAAAACCTTAGCAATTATATTAGAGGTAGGCATAATGAAAGTGATTTTGCTCCAAGAGCTGCTGTTTTGGGAAGGGTTATGTGACTTCATAGAATTGTAAGGGTTGGGAGGGATCTCTGGAGACCATCGAGTCCAGCCCCTGCCACGGCAGGGTCACCTGGAGCAGGAACATGTCCAGGCGGGGTTGGAACGTCTCCAGAGAGGGAGACTCCATGACTTCCCTGGGCAGGCTGTTCCAGTGCTCTGCCACCCTCAACGCAAAGCAGTTCTTTCTCAAACTGAGGTGAACTTACTGTGTTCTACTTTGTGGCCGTTACTCCTCACTGAGGACCACGAGAAGTATCTGACACCGTCCTTTTGGCACCCGCCTTTGAGGTATTTACATGCATTAATGAGATTCCCTCACAATCTCCTCCAGACCGAACAGGCCCAGCTCCCGCAGTCTCTCCTCATGAAGAGAGATGCTCCAGGCCCTTGATCATCTTTGTGGCCCCCGCTGGACTCTCCCCAGCAGCTCCCGTC
>VXBI01010041.1:432626-448504 GCA_013397375.1 Toxostoma redivivum | reverse complement strand
GGCGGGGCAGCCCCGGCCCGGGGCGAGCGGAGTCGCGGCCGCTCGGAGGGCGCCGTGGGGGAAATGTTTCCCTAGGGGAGTGTGTGTGGGTGGGTGGATGCCGATCTCCGACCTCGGCCGGATTTGGGCCCTTCTCCCCCTGCATTTTTATGCTTTTTTTCCTCCTTCCCTCGGGGTGTTTCGCGAGGAGCGCGGGCGGGCTCCAGGCAGGGATACTCGGGGGCCGGGGCGGCGTCCGGACGGAGCGGGATCGCCGCCGGGGCAGCCCCGGCCCTGGAAACCCGAGAGGGCAGCGAGGGGTGAGCCATGTTGCACAACAGTTGTTTCCTTTCCTTTCCATTTCCCGGGTGTGTAGTAGGATGCTTTTCCTCCGGAGCGGGCTTTGTGCGGGTTAGGCTAGGCTTGCCAGGTCCTCTGTTTGCCCTAGGAATGCGAAAGCATGGTTTTCTCCCCCTCCTTTCTCAGCTGAGCGTTAATTGCCTGTGTTAAACACTCCGTCCTTTATCAAGGTTCTGTCCTGCCTTGATAATATTCTTGTCCTGCCAAGTAATATTCTCGTTATGCCCTCGTCATTTCTGTCTTCTGGGCCGGGGACTTAAATAGTTGCTTGTACCGCAAGTTCCTGGGTTGCTCGGCCTGGTATGTATGTAGTGCTTTGCTTACAGCTATTTCTTTAGGCTATGTGACCTGCTGGTGGAAAGTTAAAACAGCGTTCCAGTTCTAATTTGTGTTTTGTTTTGCTTTATTTTTTATATTGTCGTCATAGGGCACTGTTTTCTAACTTTGGTTTTTCCCAAAGTGTAACCATCATGATAATGTCAGTACCTACAAATGTTTGTTGTAGTGCTGTGTGAAGTCAAGAATAGTACTGGTGCCAGCCAGGAAATTAAAAGTCCCCAGAGACAAGGCTCAGCTTAGTGCATGCCGTGCCTGCTTTGGGGAGTAGCCTTGGTGCAGTGGGAGCGGTGAAAAGAAGCCAGTGCTGTGTGCGCTGGTGGTCTTCCTCCCCGCCCCCGACTTCCAGCACAATGCAGCTGACAATGGTGCTGCTCCCTCGCTGTGCCTGTGCCTGGGAGAGGGGCAGCTGGGAGCACAGCGATTGCTGCCTCTTAGTAGGAGACATTGCCTCTGTAGTAAAACACGTGAAAGGGACTGCATTTAGAAAAAAAAAACAAAAAAAACCCAAAAAAACAAACCCACCAGCAATTTCTGAACTAGATTTTATAGACAGATGTTCACGTGACCTGTTCTGTAGTTGTCTGCATACGTGAACCAAGGCGTGTTTTAACAAATAGCAGCTCTCACTAGAGAGTTAGGTAAATCCTTCTCCAGGCAAGTTCTGCTAAAACACATGCGTCTTTTGTCTTTGGGACTGCTTGAAGTATGTAAAATTCCATGTATATGATAACCTATGTATCTTAAAAGTCTGTGAATAAGGAGCCTGCTGTTTATTTGTAATAGATAAGCAAAACACTGTTGGACGTTGGGTCATTCATTTCTGGGGGACCGTGAAACAAGAGCTGAACAGATGCTTAAGTAGAAGGATAATGTAAGGTTATGCAGCACTGTAAATCTCGTTCCTGTTTATCAATCATACAAGAATAACTAGATCGCTTAAAACTGTGAATTGCTTAGAGTATTATTCTTTTTGGCCCTGGAATTTAAGTTGACGGAGGACATTTATCACCAGTAAAAGAAGGGATTACTTTATTTTCAATGGGAAATTGACTTTTATGATGAGTAAAAATGCTTGGAAGAAGAGTAGACTTCAAAAAACCACATGGTTGCTTAGTGGGATCTAAGCAAAAACGAAACAAAACACAAATTGTTTTACCCTCCCTTCAAGAGTCTTAAGTTGTTTTTGGTTTATTAGAATCTAAACGTTATCTGTTCGTGTACTGCCAATGAGGAATGCTATAGTTTGTATGTGTGTTTTCCAGTGCTATAAAAATGTAAGGGTTTATTTGCTTTGTTAGGAAGTATGTTGTACTTCTATTCCTCTAGTAATTTTGGTTTTGTTCATTTTTCTTTAAAATGCTGGGTTTAGAGTTTGTTTTTCTAAGGTTAGAAATTGAAGTTTGAGCCCTTCTGAAAATGGGAGGAGGAAACTTGCAATATGTTGCCTCATGATGTTTGTTTTGTATGTGTTTTGTTTTTGTTAGTTGCAATAGCAATACTAGTGTGTTTCATCCAAGAAACTTTGTGTGCTTTTTAGGGTCATTTACATGTGTGAGACAGTGCTAGGAGCCTTATTTTATGCTCTTTAGGAAAACTGCAGTGAATCCTTTAAAACCTTCGGCATCTAATGAAAAGTTAGAAATGGGAGTGTTGTGGTATTTCTGTTCTCTTTGTATGGTGGTCTTTTTCATGTCCTGTTTCATGAGGTACCCTAAAGCACCTGTTCTTTTCACAGGGCAAGACGTCTGGCTTGCTAATTGCTGATCCAGGACTTTGTTAATGAATGCTAGTAGTTTTAACAACTTTGCAATCTCCTTCCTTTCTTTATTCTTAAGTGTTTTTGTGTTGCCTTAACCATTTGGCATTGAATGGCAGTATAGCTCACTGACAAACTGCAGAGAGCATTTTCAGACTTGCTGGGTCTTGCATCGTGATGTCAAATATTTTGTTCCTATTTTAAGCTTTGATTATTGGAATTTCTATTATGCGATTTGATGTTATTTCTCTTTTCCTGAAGCTACAGCTTTCTTTCCTCTTATTTTGTGCATGAGAGGTTGTGGGGCTTTAAATGAGCATCTTTATGGTTTGAAGACTCCAATTCCCTCTGCTTATTCTACTGTTTGCTGCTTTCCCTATTTGCTTTTAATACTAGAGCCCTCTTTCCTTGAGGGTAGGAATCAAATATGAATCAGTTTTATCATTCATATTGGCCACAGGCACTGTCATAGTAGCAACGATCATTAGTAATACCTAGTACAGGATGATTCGGTTTGGAAGCCTGAGTAGGTAGATCTGTTATAATGTATAGAACTACTACAAGTACCTCTACTGCTGGGATACTATGCTGTCATACAATTTGTAAAGTAAATTTAGGCAGTGACTGACCTGAAATGTCACGTAAAGGGACAGAGTGTTCTTACAAATTCTTTCAGTAATAGTGAAACAGGAGCTAGTTTTGGAGTTACAGACTTCAGATCAGTAGAGATCTGAATCTTGCTCTGATTCCTAGAGGTTAGTTTCCTGCATAAAGACATTAAAATTGCTGTTTGTGCAAGTTATTAGAACCAGTTGCAGGTTCTTGTTTTTATTTCTTTCCTGGTCAGGAGTGAATACCAGTGCGTTTCTATTTCTGCAAGTAGTCCCAGAAACTTGGAGTCCAAATATATTAGGGAAAACTTTGGTGGGAACACAGGTGATCTGACTGTATTGCCTCTGAAGAACTCCTTTCATGCTTCTAAAGTGACTTGCTCAAAGGCCTGTATGTGTCAGGCTTCTTGAAAGCCTGGGTTGAGTTTTTGGATTTGAGCTTGAAGGGTGATGAATCAGTCCCTGCAGTTTAGGTTGTGCCCAGATGGGTATTAAAAAAATAAAAGGTATTCAAACCAGGTGGAGTCTCTGGATCATACTTCTTTCCATTGTAGAAACTGAATTGATCTGGGCTGAGGTAGTGAATCAAACTGATAGAAAGAACACTTCCTCTCTTTCTTTACTCCAGATTGAGACTGGTACAGATGGGAAGGGTGTTTGCTGACTTGCCCTATGCCCTTCCCTGATCTTTTAATGTTAAAAGAAGTAGTGTGTGTTTTAAATTCTTTAAGGAGGAGGTGGGGAAAGCTTAAAAAGGTTTTAATCTGGAGATAGAGACCTATCTCAATGGACTTTAAATAGAGAAAGTTAGTATTTTGTATGTTTTTGGCACTTGATCGTGAATTTCACATCCAGCAATACAAAGGATATTTCTGTACATTTAGCAAAAGGTCCCTTTTGGGATGGAAGCCTGTGCTAGGCACCTGTACATAATTTATTTTGTCTACGATGTTAAGCAGTAGAATATAAAAGGAAGATTTCAAATGTGATCAGCAGGGTACTTGTGGTTATGACTACTTGGGAACAATTCTTCATTGAGCACCATCTAGACCTGATGTCTGTGTAAAATCCCTTTGTCCTGCAGTGGAACATAGCTAAAGGCCTGATGCAGGATATGTAGGGACAGGCAAGGAATGGGGTTAATAGTACCTGATTTCTCACTTGTTTCATCTATCAACCAGTAACATGAAAACTCTGATGTCCTTAATTAATGTCTTAGAGTGTATAACACTTAAACCCTTTTGATGAGCTTTAGTGCTCAAGTTGTTGAATCAAACTTGTCTGTACAATTAATTCTTAACCTGGAAAGATATCAAAACACTATAGTGCTTGGAACTACACCTTTTAAAACTTTGAAGTATTGTGTTCTTAAAACAAATGTGTTAGAAGGAAGCTCTTTTGTTTTCATAGAAAAGAAGGTAGCTGACCAGCCTTTTGAAAATAAGGACTACCTTTGATGCAATGGGTTGAAAACTGTTTGCATGGTTCACTCTCTTTAAGTTGATAGGGTGTCACAAGTGCTTTCTGTTTACTCTCCTCACAATGTTCCTTTTTTCTGTCAAATATCTGAGCCTCTTAGTATGCTTCTTGTGGGTTTTTTGCAGTTTGTTTGTTGTCTAGGAGTTAGAGGTATAAAATCATACTTCTTATTTTTGTATGTCATCCATTTCTAAATGAGTCTTCTCTCATCTCTTATGTTCTTTATGGTGTTTCTTTTCTCTTGTTAGTTAAACTTCCCTCAGGTAGAGAGACAACCTTTCATAATACTATGTTGCTATTTTTTTTTCTTTTGTACACACACACAGAAAGAAAGAAGACACCTTGAGTAGTCTGATTTCACGCAATAAAGAGGATGACAGCTGCCACACTGTCCAGTGAAAATAATGAAATGTCGAACTGATCAGGTTTTTTTATGTTTTTCTTGCAGGAAGCAAAACCTTCAGCTGAGGACTTAGGAGATAAGAAAGAAGGGGAGTACATTAAACTCAAAGTCATTGGGCAGGTGAGTTTTTTACATAATTGATTGTAGACATTTGATGGTGGTGTGACTTCTTGTGTGGTAAAAATGACCAAATATAAGTTGATACTTTCAGTTTTACAATGTGAATCCTCCCTTGACATAAACTACTTCCACTTGCCATAAATGTGTGGTAGTATACTCTGGTGAGATTTTTTTCATGCATTGAGGTTTTCATTTATCCAAGGGTATGAATGGAATAACTTGATAAATGAAGGTCCTCAAAGTTTGTGTAGTACCCTAGGCATGAGGTCAGCTTTCCTTTTCAGGGATAGGAAAAGGATTGTTGGCTCTCCTGTTGGTAGATGTAGCAACCAGATGAATGGTGGATTAGAAATCTGTATTCTGGCTGTGTTGGAATGTGAGTGTTGAGAATGTTGGAATCTTCTGTGCAAAGAACCCCTGGCTCAGATGAGTTAACTAGAATAGTTTGTTGGAATCATTGTTTGCTGCGGTTGGGTGGAGACAGATGACTTTCAAGTAGGACTAACAGAAACTCCCTTACCTCTTGCTGGCCTAGTCAGCAATTACAAGAACACATTGAAAAGCTGAAAGTGGCCCCACACGCCTTTTGCACAGAACTTCTTGCAATCTGTTTTATCTGTAGTCATTTTGACAATTGCAGCTACTTGAATCTTATGATACTTGGGAAGGACTACAGAATAATGAGACCTGAGATTTGTCCTTAGGTTAGTCTTGTGTTGCCAAGTCTGCCTGTATCCTAACTTTTAGATAATTACTCTAATTGAATGAGGTTTCATATATATTTTGAAGCACAAGCTTTAACTTTTCTCTTTAGGAATCTTAGAGCAGAAATCCCCTGCATATGTATGTTTGTATTTCATAAGTATATCATCTGGGTAAAGATGGCAGCACAGACTGAACCATGTATGGGTTTTAGTAATTTTAAATCCAAAACCTCCATGTTGAGCCTAAGGCTATACTATGCCATCTGTTTTTTTAAAAAGAGCTTCCTGTGGAAGTACATAGCAAATTTAGTGACTGATAAATCATCCTGGAGGTTCACGTTACGATGCACCAAGGTATGCATGGTGATAGTTAAATCGCATTCCATGTTTCGTATAAGTTTTATATACGGTTTTTCTTAATGAAATCTTTAAAATAGGTAAAGTTAGCAGTTACTACAGGGAGAGTAATTTTTTTTCTTCTCTGTCCTTAGGACAGCAGTGAAATTCACTTCAAGGTGAAAATGACAACACACCTCAAGAAACTCAAAGAATCATACTGTCAAAGACAGGTTGGTGAAACAATGGTATTCTTTAAAAAGAAAATAAAAACCCAAACCACTTTTTTTCATTGTGCTTTCAAATAAAGACTTTTGAGGTATCTGATGGTAAAAATAGAATGGATCTCCTTGTTTCTTTTGACAAGTAGAAGTATTCCTATGTAAGACAACACCGAGTTAAAGAAATCTGCACTATTAATTGTGTATGCAGGTAAATATTAACAGTTGTTACAGAACAAAAATATATCTTCACTTCCAGATTCTGTGGTAGATAGTGTGGAGTCACAGCTGCTATTTCCAGAAGCCCTGGCCTAGTTTGCCCTCAGCTTTGGGGATAGATGCCCTGTGTGGCCTTTTCTTGGATAAGTGTGTTGGAGTTCACTTCAGGAGATAGAATCATAAGTAATAATACTTTGGGGGCTTTTTCCTAATATTTTGAGACAAGTTGAATTTGTCATTGAAGTGTTCTTTCACAAAATGTGTTCTTTTTTGCTGTCTTTCTGGAGTAGGAGGAAAGAAAAGATCAAACACCAGATACATTTGTAGCCTAATCCAAATGGTTAAAATTATGATTCATTTTAAAAACCTGACATTTAAAGAAAAATATTGGAAATAATTCATGCAGCAGTCTTACTGACTAATAAACATGCATGTGTGGAATTCTTTCTTAAAGAAAGAAATAATTGTTTGAACACACCTATATCTCCTGAGCTGAATTCTGGAGGGGCTATGATTTCCTTCACAGCATTCAATGCAGTTTTTGGTGTCAAGTAGCCTTTTTCTGGTAAAGAGACTGTGAATATTTCTTCTACATTGGCCAGAGGGATTGTTGAAACAGTGTGAAGATCTGTCCTTACCTGAAAGAAATTTCTTTCTGGTTATTTGCAGGCAGTATTTAAGAGCTAAGTGATAAACTTGTGCCATATTTCACATGAGTTTGTTTTGCTCATAACTTTAAAGACAAGGAAGAGATGAGGTGTTTGCCTTATCTATTGATGTGAAAGACGACGTTCTGCCAGAACATGGAGACATTGTGCAGCAGACATGCTTTAACTCTATTTACCTTAGGGATGTTTGTTTCTCCTTGTTTGAATGCTGTTCGTTTTTCTCCCTCTCAGCTCTGCTCTTTCTTGTTCCCAGTGCTGAGCATTTGCAGAATTGATAATGGTCAAGGTTACAATTCCTTCCTGTAGCAATGGAAGATTGGGAAAGCAAGGGTAGGAGTTAATGAAGTAAGCATGTTCTTCTCTTGTCTTAGGATCCTTAAATAAGGCTGATCTGCAGTTCAGAAAAATACATGTGTAATGATATCTTGGGAGAGAGGATATAGTCAATACTTACTTCATAAATGAAGACAAGTTAAAAAAGCTAAGGAAACTTCCAAGTTGTTGAGCTGGAACTCCAGTGAGACTCTGGAATAAACATCCGTTTTGGCACTGTCATCTTTTTGAGTCACTTCTTTGTAGTCTACATGAGTGCAACAGAATATCTGAGCTCCCTGTGTAACAGGAACTAATACTCTTTTATGACTTTCATGTGTTGCTTTTATTTAAAATGTTTTTTCTTGTAAACCCATACAAGATTCAGTAAGTTGGGTTTTTTCTTATACATGTTTCTTTTTTAGGGTGTTCCAATGAATTCACTCAGGTTTCTCTTCGAGGGTCAGAGAATTACTGATAATCATACCCCCAAGGAGGTGAGTTTCTTTCTAGAAATATACTTGGACTGTATTTATTTAACTAGGATCTTTAAGTAAGGCAGATAGGCAGTTTGGAAAGAGCCTGGTTGGACCCCCATGTGTAATGCCTCAGAAAGGTGGGTGTAGTCACTGCTTACTAGAGGGGAGAAAAACACCAAGGTAATCTTTCTGTTCTTGAGCTTGAACTTCAATATTACTTTGGAATGAATATGTATTTAGTTCACATTTAGTAGATCAAAGTGTAAATAAACAGAAAACAGTTACTTCTGTCCAGTGACTTCCACCAATTGTTATGAAAAAGCAGGAAGAAACTCATAATAATGACCTTCTGAAAATATCAAACAAACTTGTTGACTGTGAAATTGAACAAGTTGCTCTCTGTGAGAGAGCATTTTAAACAGGCTTTGAGTTGTAAGGTGTAGGTGTTAAGCTGTATTGTGAGCTAGTGGTGCATATATATAATTCATGTGGCTCTACAGCTGGTGCATTCACTGATATTGGTGATGTCCTTGTTCCCCCTAAACAAGAAGTTTAGAGAAAGGTAAAGCCAGCAACTTCCAGGCTGATGTGTACTGCTCCACAGCAGGGTCTTTGCTGTAAGACTTTGCTCTGACTCAAATACATAATTCTGAAGAAACAGGATTAAAAATTGTGAGTGTTGTCTAGTAAGATGGCTACTGAAACTTTTTTCAACCCTTTGATGAATTATGATGGGACAGAGGAACAAAGCATTGTATAATCTGTCTAGGACCTGCTCTGATTTCATCACGCCAATTTATAACAATTGTTTGCTGTTTTTTTTCTTCTCACAGCTGGGGATGGAGGAGGAAGATGTGATTGAAGTTTATCAGGAACAGACGGGGGGTCACTCAACAGTTTAGATCCTTCTGATTTTCTTCCCCCTTAATCCTTTTTTATTTTTAAATAATAGTTCTTTTGTAATGTGGTGTTCAACACTGAAACTGGCACCCCATCTCTGGGAGTTTACTTTCAAGCGTCTGGTATTTTGAATTCTCGTGCTCATTATACACTATTGTTTCTGTTTTCATTGTGCTGAACTTCTGTGATCCAACTGCAACCTTGCTCCCCTCTTCCCTTCTGCCCTCCCCTTTAGGAATACATGTACTCACATGCATTTGTATGTTCACTGGGTTCGTGCATTTCAGGCACGAAGGCTGTAAGATCTGCCAGGTGGGCGAGTGTTCTTAATGACTTCCATATCTGCCCTGAAGTTTTGATGTGTGACTGTCTCACTCCTGGACTATAACTTTCAGTGCGAGATGAAGTTTTTCAGAGAACTAAACTGTGGAGAAGTTGTGTATCCATAACTCAGCTATTTTGCTTAAATTGTGCTGATGGCCCAATGAAGAAGATTGCCGAGTTGGAAGTGGAGAAGCTAGAACTGTTGTCATCTGTTCCTTGCTCCAGAGATGGCTTTGCTGAAGATGTGAAATTGAAAACCCTAATGATTTTTAAATATTACCAGAAGAGCCCAGAAGCATTTTAACCTCGTATAGGAATTAGTACGCGCAGGTATCCATGCAAGAATGTTCACAGCAGCCAACTGGTGTTACTTTGACACTCTTGTTTGTACCTTTTGGCCTGGGACGTGGGTTTTGAATGGACATTGTCTGTACCAGCTTCATTTAAAATAAACAAGAAAACCAATTTTATAAACAACTTGCATTTTCTTTTCAAATATTTGGAAATAAGCAAAACCATTACAAGTTATAATTAGGGTATGCTTTTCCAGTGAGTATAAGTTGAAGCCAGAAAAAAATTGTGCTCTGTAAATATACCTCATAAAAATTCTTTTTTTTTCTACTTGCCCTAGTAAAATACTTGATCTGCTTGTTTTGCAGGTGACTCTTAGAGACTACTAGCTGTTTCTTTTCTTGGAAGAGAATATTCACATACATAAATATTCACTCATGCACGGAGTTTAAACTGAAAATGCAACTTGGAAGTAAACAAAAATGGCTTTTAATGTCTACATTTAATGTGATATGGTACCATTAAATAATCTATGATGCATGACATGGAAGTGTCATGACAGTTCATTGGGCATCATTATCATCATTATTAGGGTCTACATGTTCCAGCTACCTGCAGGTTATAAATGTTCATTTTGTGAACTTATTACTGGATATGAAAGCTGAGGTGGGAGATTGTGGGCAGAGTAGTGTGAAGAGATTTCAGTACTCTTCCCTGCTTCACCTGTTTTACAGATGAATAGGACTTGTTTGGTGAATCAAGTTCCATCTAAATGCCAGCTTCAGGTAAAGACACATGCTGGCATACTTGGAAAAAATAGCAGGTTTTAAGTATCTTTTCTTTTAATGGCATTTGCTGTAAAGCTAGACGTGCATTTTCTTTCATGCTTGTGGTTGTCCTGTTCCTGGTTTACTAATACTTTTGTATGCATAGTTGCACTTAGCAATTTTTTAAAGATTAAAATTTTTGTTTACAAAATGTCAGAATGTGGGGTTTTCTTAAAGTATTTTATGTAATTCAGTTCTTAAGGTAAGGATTGCTATGATGATGTAGAACAACACGGCTTCTCTGCACTTACCTCCAATTGCTTTTTTAAAATACTAAATACATTTGCTTCAGAATACCAAAAATAAAACAACCTTGTGACTATTATCAGATCATCTGTTAAATTAAAATTTGTATAATGCTCTTTTTTGTAGGCAACTTCCTGTTCTTTCTCTTCTGCAAACTAGAAACTGAGGTGCAGCTTACTGGGGTCACTGTGGAAGCTGAAAGCAGAGCTGAGAACTGAATCCACATCCCTGGGGTTTGATGCCAGTACTCTAGTGGCTGCCCTGACTATCTTTGCTTCTAGCTGTTCACTTTCCTCTTCCAAATCAATTTTTATATGCTCATTTATATCAGCTTTCTAGCTGAAGCACTGCATTTGGTTCTCTTGAGACTGTGGAGGAGGGTTTTCTGCAAAATGCAGCTTCAGGAGGATGAAGCTCAAGGCAAAGATTGCTTTCTGTTCTGTAACCTTGTCCTAAAATACATCTCTTTGTAGAGTGGATGTGGAACCAGTGACAGAATGATTTGACCTCTTTCTCAGACTTGTGAAGCCTCAAAGAGCCTCAAGATAGCTGCTGGTCCAAAGTCATGTCTTTGCTGATAGAACTTGATAGCGCAATAATGATGGGAAAACTGTCCTCTGCCTCAAAAATTAGTATTGAAAGCTCTGTGCAAAATGAGACACATGTGCTACAGATGCACTAGTACCCTTTCTAAAGAAGTTAAATCATAGGGATTATAGGTTGAAATAAAACCTGAATTTTAAAGTAAACCCTGAGTTTTGAAGTCAAGGAGCTAGACTTTATTTTCTTTCTTTTTTCTTTTTTGGAAGAGCTAGTCCTTTTCAAATAATTTCTTTCTAAAAAGGTGGTCTAGTATGGGGGTTCTAAAGCACTTACAGTTCTGAAGGCTATAACTGGAAATAAGGTTGGATTTAATATGTTGGAGTAAAAATATTTCCTCTTGCATTTTTTTTTGTCTTTGCCTACCTGTATATTAAAAAAAGGTTGGGTTTAAGTGCTTAAAAAAGTTTTGGGAGAATAAAACCATCTTCACTGAGTCAGTTATGGAATAGAAAGCGAAAGCTAATACTTTATTTTGAATTGTGACATATTTAATATTTGCTATGGTGATGTATAAAAGCTTTATTTGAAAGGCACTTTACAAAACTATCAGTCTTAACAGCTTTTCTTAAAGCTGCTCTGCCTAAAGGATTTGTGTATTCTTATAAGCATAAACATGTCTGCATGATCACCAGTTTGATAAAATTAGAATTTTTTTTAAGTTTAAATACATAAATGTTGGCAGGATTTGGACTCCAGTTAATATGTTAGATAATGCTGATATGTGGATTCTGCCATGAATTTTGACTAGCCACGTATTGTTTTAGATACTAGTTTTTAGCTTTTCCTAATTTAAATGGAAAGAATACAGTATTAAAATATTCGTGTTGACCTGTGCATCTTCTGTGTGCACACTTGAATTATTGGTGTTCAGGTAAATTTTCTTAAATGAGAAAATCAACCTCTGAAGCCCTCTAGAGAGACCAGTGCGAATTGTACTGGATGTTTAAACTGGTTTTGGTTTGCTTTTAGAACCAGTGCTTAATGCATACCTAATGAAGTTCAGCTCCAATTTAGAGACTGCAAAAATGGATTACTCTTCTCCACAGGAAACTCCACAGGAACTGCAATATGAATTGAATATACAAGTGTTACACTTGGCTAGAAAATTATCAGAGAAGCAAAAAATAAAGAGAATACCCTGATTAGTAAGGAAGATAGGAACTTACCTTGCTATGGTTTTTCTGTAGTCCTTTTATTGCTGAATTTAAAATTTAGCTGCTTCTTACAGTAGCATTTTTATTGCAATTTATTGTTTTGGAGGATTTCTCCAGAAGTCAGCACTAAGGTCTTCATACCTTTTTGTAACCTGATGATTTTATTGTTTTATCTCTTAACACAGAGAATCTATTCTGGCACCTCAGGAGGTCTATCTGGATTAATTTCTACTGATTGATCAAGTATGAATGGTTTTACTTGCTATTGTTGGGCTATCAATACAGACTAGTGCTGCACTCTAGGAAAATAAATATGTGAATGAGTAGCACCTGTGCCAAAAGGTTTCTCTTGAGCCAGACCTTGAATCCTTGAATCCAGGATCCTTGAATTTGAGTGCAGTTGAAAGAGCTCACTACAGTGACCCATGCCTAGCACCAGGCATTTACTTACTCTTCTATACTAGTTTCAGGCCTAGCTTTTTTAACAGGTGAATGTGAGAAAACACTCGTGGATGAAGGACATGATGAGTGTGTTCCAGTCTAGTAGCTTCCATTAGTCATGCTGCTTGGACTGCTGAGGTGGTTTCAGATTTGTTCTTTTCCTGCAAACAGTGTTAATAAAGGAGATGCAGGACAGAATTCCTTCTGGGGTTGGTGCGTTGACTTGACAAGTACACACTTGGTGAGCTCATTGCTGGTGCCCTGGCACTTTCTTTGATTTTGCCACAGTGCATGTGGTGCCTTCTGTAGCACTGAGGCTGGGCAGGAGCCTGGGCTTTCCCTAGGAGTTGTCTTTGAGCAAGGTTTGGAATAGGCTGTGGAATGTGTTGGCTTGTGCTGATACCTTCTTGTGGGCCAGCTTGTCCTCCTGCCACAGTAGTAAGAGTAGAGCACGTGGTAGGTGCTAATTGCTGCTCAGCTGTAGTTATTGCTTGGCCTCTTATCCCTGGCAGTGCTTTGTGGCTCATAAATTGACCTAGAAGGCCTGTTAAGCAATTTGCAATGTTTTAATGTGTACTATGCAGCCTCCCAGTTCCTGTGTTCTGAGATGCTGCAGGAAGTTGTGGAAGCTCTGGAGACTGATCTGATGGATTGTGTAAAGGTAACCGTAACTTCAGGTCTTCAGGGAAATCCAGCTGGGTTTCCTTTTTGTAATATGTTATAAAACAGTAAAATAATTGGAGAATGCAGGTGCATGTCAATTGCTGGTGCAATTTGGGGAAATATTGAAAAACTGGTTAAATAGTAAAAGAAGAGCACTGTGTCTTAGAGCTTGAATCGATGGCAATTTAACTCCTGAGGTACCAGTGGTGCTCTCCAGTGTTAACTACACTGATGGAATTCCTACTACAGAGATATTTTTGTACAGGCTGGCACTAGGTGTGAAGATGTATTGATGTAACTGAGGAAAAAAATTAACTTCACTCTTTGATTAATAGCTACATACCTGATTAAATTTAAAAGCTGTGCTTGTGTTTTGGCTTCCTCTAGAGGTAGTCTAGCATCTTCCTCTTCTTCATTTGCTCCTCAGCCTTATATGCTGCCTTTTCTCAGTTTTTTTCCTTTGAATTCCAGGTGTTTTACTGCCATGTCAACCAGCTGCTGGCGTTCTTCCTCTAACCACATCACCTCTTCTTTTTGTCTGCTTTATTGTGCCTCTTAGAAACGTTGGCAACAACTATTGGTTGTTTATGTACTTTCAGGTTTGGAAATAAATTTATCAGTTATAGATAAAAAGAAAATACTGTTATAATACTGACATTACAAGTATTTAATACTGTCTCACATTAGTTTTTCTTAAATTGTAATTGGAATTCTGTTCAAGCCTTTCTCTGCAACTATTTGTTAGAATCTCTTTTTAACAGTTGATGCTGTGAGTTGGGCTTTCAGAGAAGATATGTAATGAAAACAAACAGATGTAGCATGAATGGTGTTATTGCCATGAATCTTGCACATTGGATCGTAGCTAGGCTGTGGAATTTCTCTTTTTTCAGGCTGCAGGGACTGTGGCAGAGAGGACTATTGTTACCATATCTTGTTTAACAGAGAAGCAGCTTAGGTACTGCAAGTTTGGGACATAGTGTCACATGAATTTCAGGGCAGACAGACATAGGCTATGTCTTTATCAGAAATCATCCATTCTGATGAGCTATCTGCTGCTAAAGTAAGCATTAATCTTTCTATAGACCATCTGCTGCTCCATGTTCCTCTAGCTGTTGCTTCTTCTGGAACTGCAAAAGCTTCCTGTGGTAATCCTGCTGCTGCTGCCAAATATGTTCTTGTGCTGTTTTCTCTAATTGTGACTTCTTTGCTGCCACCTCCTCCTCATGGCACCTCCACTCCTCTAGTTTCTGTTTCTGTAAACTAAAACATAAATTATTATTAATTGCTATAGCAACCTTGAGTTTGCTGAGCATTCTTGCCAGAAGAGCAGATCCTAAACCAAGGAGCTCAGCAGATTGCCAAAGCAAAGGCAAGAGAACTGAGAATAAAGGGAGAATGGGTGCTGATTTAGTGTTATGTAGCATGTGTCTGGTTGGTTCAGAAATATTTAAAAAAAAATTGCTGTTTAGTTTCCTTCACACTATTTGTAAGGGGGGGAAAAATCAGTGTTATGTTTTTCACACGTCCTTTGAAAAGGATATGAGAGATATGGGTGTGTGGCTTGCATGGAACAAAGATTTGGAGAAAAGGGGTGGAAGAGTACATAGGAACAGTTAGGAAAGTTCAGTAAGTAAGAGCTGGAAGAAAAAATTGGAATGCATCTTTGTGTAACAAGGACACAAACCCAGAAGAACCCGGGCTATGCAACAAATGAGGCAATGGAAAGCCTTGGCTGACATTTAAATGTAAACAGAATGACTGTAAAATGGGCTATTTTTGCAGGACGATTCGCACTGGGAGTTGGGAGGATCAAAGAAAGTCAAGAAGGTTCATGAAGCAAAGGAATATTCTCCTTTTTTTGGTAATGGGAAGTTTAGGAAAATAAAACTAAAGGTCTTCTGCCTCACTAAGTGGTTCAAGGTATTTTCCAGTCATTTTGGTGTTCTCAGTTCAGCAGTTTGACGTGAATGCCTATTTGCTTTTCCTGAAATCAAGTTAAGCGGGGCATGGCGCTAATTTTTTTTTAACAGTCTTTAAAGTCTTTCTTCTCAGACGTGATTAAAACATGCTGCTTCTACTAATGGGATTCTCGGGGATGCCTTTTTTTCCCGGGAATGCGCTGCAGCGCGTTCAGGCAGTTCCAGGTGGGCTGCAGCTCCCGCAGAGCACCCGAGGAGGTCGCTGTTGTCCCCGGGAAATGCCGTTCCAATGACAAATGGCCCGACGGACGCGAGGCGATGACATGGTGTCCAATGCACTGTTCTGTGTAAGCAGAACATTTCAAAAGGTGAATAGAAATGTGATCATTATATTGCACAAGAGCTTGTTTCTGATACTGTTCGGTGTCCCAGAGTTTTGCCTCAAGTATTTCTTGGGTTTGGCTTTGAGTTTTTTCCTAAAGCAGAGGTAAAGAGCAAGATGCTCTTAATGTCTTTTTTTTTTT
>VXBI01010041.1:411619-432584 GCA_013397375.1 Toxostoma redivivum | reverse complement strand
TTTTTTTTTTTTTTTCGGAATAATATGCTCATATGATTAAGGAATAACCTACATTGCTACGAGATTTTTATAACCAAGGTTTTTGTCAGGGAAAACAATCAGTAGTGGATTTAGTGTTGTAGGGAAAATATGGAATATCATCATCATGAACTCACTGTAAGCTAGGTACAGTAGGTTGAAGACCTAAATTTGTTTAATGACTTTGATTCACTGTTGATACTGATTTTTTTCATTATCAACAAAGACTTTGAAAAGCTAGAATTCAGAGTAATGACAAATGGACTAAAGTATTAAAAAATGAAGTTAATTTAGTAGGCGTATATGCAATAGTAAACTTAGGAAAAATCTAATATGCTGCTAAAAGATGGAACTTTATCTCTGCACATGTTTGAGATTAAAAGGTTTGTGTTGTTATACTCTAGTTTGGAATTTGCCCCGGAGTGCTGAAGCAGTTTGCTGCCTTCTTCACATTCTGTTGTTAGTATTCTGTAATGTTAGAAGATGCTTTGTTGTTATCCATGTTTTTTCATGCTGAAACATCCTTAGGTGTGGATGCACGTGCCTGGCTTGCAAAAGAAAAGCAAAGACAACAGTAGTTCTGTTGTTGTTCCGTTCAAATATTCCTTTCTCAGATGAGAATATTATCCTCGCTAACCACATGTTCTCCATGCTCGTCTATTATTCATTTTCCAGATCTACCTTCACTTTTTCCATTTGTTCCTATTGCTCTTTTTCCATTTCTGTTCTTTGTTCCTTCTTCCTCTTTACTTCTGACATTGCCTTTCTGCCTTTTTTATTCTCTTTCCTGTGCAGATTTCTCGGCATTTTTCAGGAGGAATCTGAACAAGAATGCAAACTTTAAGTGCATTATTTATTATATTTTGTAAATTATTTTTTGTCTATTATTAACTGAGATTTAACATTTCTTAAAGATATATGCTCAATGTACTTATTAAAGTTCTTTGGAATTCTGTGTGAATTTTCTGGTCACTGTGACCACTGTGACTGTGTTTTCTCTGTATGGAAAATATTTTATATGTATATATTTTTATATTTATATATTTTTTTCTTCCGGTAGATTCTTGCCTTTGTGATACCTGCTGACTCTTTTGCTAATTTGCTAGTATTTAGTGTCTCAAAATGTTGTTACTTAAGCTGTATTCTTGAACCTCTGCCAACTTTATCTTTCTCTCTGTGTTTTTTCTAAATGTTTTTGGAGTTGTAGCAAGGGAGGGGCAGGTATAGGGGGTTCCTCCAGCCCCAGAAAAGAGGACACTGCAGAAAAAGGTAAGGTCTAAAAAAAACATAAAACTCCGTTAATTGAATGGTCAGCTAGAGAATCGCTATGGTGAAATGGGAAAACTACTGACAGCTTGTATTTCTGGAGTTCTAAACTTGGGCTGAGGAAAACTTTTCCAGGAGATTTAGAGATCTAAGATGCACACCTGAACAGTTTCACTTTGCTGTGTGGTGTCTCTTTTAAAGAAAACATTAGAGTGCTTCTGGGCTCCAGGTTTATCACTGAGACTGGGCTTGGATATATATTTACAGTCCTGGAATTGCAGGCTTTGGGGGTTTCAACTCTGTGGGCTGAGGGCTCTGCACACTCCCAGCTCCCCTCACACCTCTTCCCAACTCTGCTGCCTTGACCGATTGGCAGGGGAGCAATCAGCCATGGATACCTGGTGTGAGGGAAATGCCATACCCGCCTCTGTGAGTGATGCTGAAGTTCATAAAAAAACCAGTGCAAATCCTATTGCTGGTGAGGGAGAGTTACCTGAGCTTGGCTACACCTGTGCTTAGGGTGAAAAATGAGCTGGGGCAGCTGGGGAGCTCTTTGTGGTGTGGGGCAGCCCCGGGGGCAGGTCCTGTGTGGAGCCATGCCGCCCGTGAGGCTGTGGGATCGGCCGAGGGGGAGCTGCGGACTGGGGCCCTCGGTGCCCTGCCCCGGGACAGAGCCGCCCTGCTGCCCTCTGAGGGGAGCCTCGCCACGGCGTGGGGGCGTGCTGAGGGAGCTGGGACCGCACCTGAGGGCGAGGGAGCCTGGATGTCCCTCAGTGCGGCTGGCATGGCACCTGTGAGGGGAGGGAGCCTGGCTGTCCCTCCAAGGGTGGGCACAGGTGGCCTGAGGCGGCAGCAGCCATCTTGTGGTGGTGGACGCTGGCGACAGAGTTGGCCGTCTGCAGTAGCCACAGCCAGGAAGGACGTATTGGGTAAGTCTTTGTTCTCTTTTTTTTTGTCCTCATTTCATGGGAGTTTCTTCAGCACATGTCCCTGCCAGCACGTGCAAGCACCATTTCTCATCTCCACAGCCCCTCTGCTCCTGCTTGCTGCTGTGTGGGAAGTGCTGGCTGGGGTGGCTCTCGGAGGCAGCAGGGGAAAACTGGAATGCTATGGATGCTATGATTGTTGTTCTTTCAGAGGACAAACATTTCAGTCTAGAGATAAATCTGATCTTTCTGTCAATGTTTTTATTTTCCCTGGTCTTTTATCTTGCAAGGAACTACCAAACAAAATCATAGGAATAAAATTGGGCTGGACCATCTCCTTCAATTGGTTTTGAAGAAATTGACTATAACATATTAACCCTTTATATATCTTGCTGTATCTCCCACTGAGATAACTGAAAGAGTAATGCAGTAATCTTCAGCAAGATGCAAAGAGATCCATTTCTTGTTAGTTAACTTTACAATAAGTGCTTATGATACATGGTGGTAAGGGGTATTGATTTATCTCCTTGCAAACAGCAAAAGCTGAAATGGTTGTGCCAATTTGTTACTTACACTATGAGCTGCTAAGAGAATATTCATCTCCTCATGATTTGCACATAAGGACTTGACCACAGCTGCTGTAGTCCACTGTTGTACAAGCACTGTGGAAGTGTATCTTAAATTCCTGCATGAAAACTTAACATGAGCCATGAGGAGAACTTCAAGTTGCTCTGTGTTCCCAGTGACGTAGAATTGCTGAGGAAAAGATAAAGAAATCTGTTTTCCTCTATAAATTACAGTTAAGGATTTGTGCTGAGAGCTAAACCAATGTCCACTAATTTGTGCAAAGGATTGCTGTTTGCCCTTGGAGAGTTGGTTTTTGTTTTGGCTGTTCCCTGCTCTCAGTGTAGGTGCTTCTGCAGCTCCTTCTTGTACCAGGGAGGTTGTGTATTGTGCACTGAGACCTCCTGGTCCACTTTACCCCTAAGACCACTTGTTAGACCAACAACTGGGGGAAAACTGATGGCATCTCAGAAATATGCTTTGGGACAGAGCTTGTCTCTGCACCTCCAGCTGCGTTTTTTCAGTGCTGCAGGTCCTTGAGAGGGGTTATAAGGAACTGTGCTGTTCTACCATTAATCAGTAGTGTCTGCACTTCTGTGTACACATACATCACTTGACAGTCGACTGTATACAATTTCTGCAAGTGAGTGATTGTTTTGCCACCTTAACTTTATCCTGATGGTACCGAGCAGACAGGCTCTGTACCACAAGCCAGACAGCACTTAATGTATTGATTGCCATTGGCGTCTGAACCATGATTGAAACCAGTCTTTAACAGAAATAAATAGTCAATGATATTACAGGGGAAGGGAAAGGAAGTTTTGCTGCCATAGAACTTACAAGACCAAAGATGCAGTCAATTGACTATTTTCTTTCCTGCTCTTTGTTCAGTGGTAAGCCTCCTCTTATATACTGCTTTTCAGGGTTACTTGTTCTTATTCCAAATGTCTCTTGCATTTCCTGATGACTGGGAGATCTCAACTCTTGTTCCAGATTCAAGCTCTATATCTTGTATTTAAAAAACTGAAAGATCAGAGAGAATAACAATAAAATGAATAATCAAAATTTAGACTTGATTCCACTTAAGAAAAAGCCTAGGAAGGTGCAGAAAAATCCAGAGGTTTTGTTTTACTCCCACCTTAACCTCTCATGTTTTGCATATCAGTAAGCCCTGAAAATCTTCAGAATACTTTGTCAGTATCATCTAATGAATAACCTGTGTAATTCTAATGGCCTTTTAGGTAGCTGCTACTCTCTTTGGAGATCACTTGTCTTGTTATTGCTAAGGTGAGTTCCCTTCAGTCTTTTGCTCCAATGAAGATCCAAAGACTCATTTACAGGTGCTTTGCATATTTAGTAATGGTGACTGTTTTAATAATTACAGTTTCATTTCTGTAATAGTTGTCATCCAAAGATCTTGAAATATTTTAGAAACTCATAGTCTGATTTTTATTTTTAGTTTAGGGAAGATGTGAAGCCATAGCTTTCAGTCACTTTAGCAGCAGCAAGTGCTCAGTTTCTCTGAAGATCAAGCTACAGATATTGGCATTTCACAGTTTAATTAATAAGTTCTGTTTGGATGTTCTGTGAAGTCCTGTTTGGTTTTCCTGAATATAGGTCTAAGATGTATTTTTAAATCAATAGCATTGTTAAAGGAAGAAGGAAAGGCTCTATTTTGCTTCCTCAGAAGTGGCTCTGGGGAGACCTTTAAGCACCCTTCCAGTACCTCAAGGGGCCTACAAGAAAGTTGGAAAGGGACTTTTTACAGGACATGTAGTGATAGGATAAGGGGGAGCAGCTTTTAACTGAAAGAGGATAGGTTTAGATTTGATATTGGGAAGAAATTCTCTGCAATAAGGGTGGTGAGACACTGAACAGGTTGCCCAGAGAAGTTGTAGATGCCCCATCCATGGTACTGTTCAAGGCCAGGTTGGATGGTACTCTAAGTAATCTGATCTTGTAGAAGGTGTCCCTGCCCATGGCAGGGGAGTTGAAACTACATGATCTTTAAGGTTCCTCCCAGTCCAAACCATTCCGTGATTCTTGTCTTAAGGTGAATTGGTTTAGAGCAGGCAGTTGATTCTGAGAGGTGTGGGCCTGAATGTTAGAATTTTGTACAAAGAGTTAAGCACTCTTAGGGCATGTAGATGTGGTTCCTAGGGACATGGTTTGTTGAGGGACTTGCTAGTGTTAAGTTGATGGCTGCACTAAATGAGCTTAATGTTCTTTTTCAACCTAAACAATTCTATGACTCTATGGTACATTGCTTTTTTTTTTCTCAGTCCTAGTTTTAAGAGGTCTTCTCAAAATGTCCTCCTATAAAGCAATTAGATGCTGTCACAGTCAAGTGTTTTAATCTAAGGACTCTTGTCAGGGGATCTGTTTGTGACTGTAGAAATAAGAGGCAATACCTGTCCCTTCTCACTGGTAATATGGCCCTCAGAGGCATCTGTTGGGGCACCATTGCTGAGAATTTCTGTTCACGTGCTTTACTGTTTTAAGGCACTGTGATAATAACTAAGCTAAGATGCTTGACTAGAATAGAAACAAATGCAGTAGAAACCTGAGTCTTGTTTGCAGAAATGAAAGTGAAATATACTTCTGTCTCTGTGTAAACTTTTATCTTTTTTAGTAAAGTCTGTTGTATGGTCTAAGCAGGCTTCCACTTGTGCAATACTGCACTCAGGTTTTCTGTCCATTTGCTTGTCTGAATCTGTAAAAGTGAAGATCAACTCTTGATGAGATTAGGCCAGACTCAGATTTGTGCAGAATAATTTTCTTTGCTGATCATCTGTGCTGCAGCTGTGGTTCAGTGCCATTGGCCTCAGTAAATAAGTAGCCAAACCATGGGATGAGAGAATAAGTCTAGTTCTAAATTTGATGCTGGGGGAAAAAAAAGGTGATTGTGTTTAAATTTCTCACCCCAAAAGAAATTTGGAACTTGATGTTGCAATCTCTTTTGGCTTCAGTTATGTTTTTTTTTATAGTCTCATCAAATTTAATTTTCCTCAATGTATAGGAAGGTTAAAATAATTGTTTAATATAGCTTAATAATTATTAAATAAGGTGTAAGATTAAAGGCTTACTAGAGGCAAACGTGACAATAGTATGACCACAGAAATGATACAATTTCCCTCCATTTTTGTGCTTTTGGGTAATATTTTAGAATTGAAGGTTTGAGGTTCAGATGTACTTCCAAATCTTTGAACCAGTATCGAGCCTTTAAAGGATATAATTAAAAAGTCTCTTGAAGTCTTAAATGAGACAGCAGTAGTAAAGAGATTGGTTTTTTTTAAATTTAAAATCCAAGTTTGCATATGTTCTATGAGCCAGACTGAAGTTACTGGATCAACACTTCTGATTTCAATTCTCAGACTTCAACTACTGGGTAAATTAGTAATAAAAAAGGCAAAGGGATCTATAAACAGCAATCTGTGTCTCTTCCTGACAAAGCCCCAGTTTTCTTGCTAAGTTTAGCTAAATGTACAAGAGAGTAAACTGTAGAAATAAGCCGTTCTTTAGCAGCAGAAGACTGTTTTCTCAATATATGTTTTAAAGGCACTACTTGAGAAACCCATATTAAAAGAATGAACTTCACTCCTGGAGAGGAAGGAGCAGGATTTTCCCTGAAAAAGGAAGCCATTTTGCTTGGGGGTATTTGATGCTTTTCCCCACAGAGCTGGCCTGTGGCACAGGATGTTAAGGCACCAGCAGAGAGAGCCATTGTTTCAAGGATGTGTGGAAAGCTGCATACATGGTACAGCTTGCTGGCAGGGCACAACGCTGAAGTGTGTGACTGCAAAAGCTCACACAGATTTTAAAGGAAGTAATTCTTGTGGAGACGGATCTTCACTTTCTAAAGACCTGCTCCTCCTCCCCACAATATCTGCACAAATTTGCACAAGGATCACCCAACATTAAAGGTCCAGATCCATGCCTCAGCTGTTTTTATACTTCCTGCAATGTATAGGCTTTAATAACTTACCTAAGGTATGTGCAGAGCTTGTCTCAAAAGAACTTATACTGTGGGGGCCATCTCACGTGCCACGGGATGTTGGTCAGGAAAGGACAGAGAAAGAAAGAAAGGCATGAATTCCAAATATGTAGTTGTGAGTCTTGGAACTGATGTTGAATGTGTTCAAATGCAACATAACATGAACTATTCTTCCCTAAATTGTTAGTTGCTGTTGAGACTTACTTATGTTGTTGAAAGTGGTGCATCCTTAGGTGAGGCAGTTACTATCATCCTGCTCTGAGCTTCCTTCCAAGAGTGTGCACCAGTCCTTTTTTGGCATAAGGTTGTTGCTAGCTTAAGAAAGAACGCAGCATTCCCAGCTGTTCTGTTACACATGACTGTTTGCAAAGCTGAAATGGGTCTATTTACTTTTGTTGGATTTTGTGTAATTGTTCAACATCTTCTTGGTCCATAAGCAAAACTCTGTAAGAATTAAACACCTGAGCAAATCTCAACAGAAAGCTTGACTGGAGCTGAAACTTCTCACCTTGCTGCATGCTGGAAGCTTCCTGAATTCTTGATGTTATGTGTTCTTAATTGGTAGAATTTCTCTTACTTTGCCAAACCTTTCTACTATGGGGGTAATGAAATCTGAAACCAGGCAAGTTTAGTGTGGTTCTGAATTTCATCACAAATCACATCTCACACTTCTTATTTCTTGCCTGAGGGAGAAAAACTCCAGTATCTGTCTTCAGAAGGGAGGCAACGCCTGCATAGTTCCTCCATGCTAGCTGATTTTATTGACTCAGTGATAATTGAGGAAGGAGTCAGGTATCAGCTTGTGTGTGATACTGGCATGTAGAGCCCTGTACAACCTAAGGCTGGCCCTAATGAGACAGCAAGAAAGAAGCAGTGATGGCAGCATGAAAAACAGCATTTTGCTGACATATGTTACGATTGTCACTAAAGGTTACAGTGCAGAGGGAAGAGCTAGGAAGTTATATTTTGCTAAACAAAGTTACTTTGCATATGGAGCATTGACTTCAGGAAAACAACTTCTGGTATCCAGAATCAACAACATATGCTAAGAAAAGCCAAACCTGTATTATGCAGGCAATGTAATAAAAGTACCAAAATGGAGAGAAGACTTTAAAGAAGAGTATTTTTTTCCAATGATAACCACAACACAGAAAGGAAATTTCCTGAGACACTTTTTTTTCGCATTTGTTTGATCCTTCAGAAGCTCTTAAGCCTTGCATTAATTCTCACTAATATTTTTATATTTCCTACAAATATTTTACCTTTTACTTCTTATTATTTCATATTGTTGTAAGTATGTAAATGATTTTTTCACGGAGCTGACCAGTTTAGAGAGCATCAGGAATTATAAAAGCATGTATGCTTGCTGGTCTGGATGTTTAGGTCTTATTGGTCTTAGGGGCTATGTACTTCTGCTGCCTTGCTGCCCCCATCATAGAAAACATGCAGTTCAAGTCTTTTTTTGGTAGTTACTGTCAGTTCTACCAGCCATGCTGCTGCTTCTGTTGTTTCATGCTGTCACCACTGTGCCTTGACATGGTGCAGAGTAGGTTGTGATAATGCTAGGTAAGATTCCAGCACTAGCTTAAATCTGCTTTGAGGCAGTGGAGGATATGTACTATAGATTTAACTAACATCTTCCTTTTTCTTCTCCCTGGAAGCTGCACTACCTTCAAGAGTACTAGTACTGAGAAAATTACCAGTTCTTGTTTGGCAAATGTGTAGCTGGGAGGAAAAAAGTCTGTAGTTGTCTTGCACTGTATCTGCAACAGTGAATAATGGGAAACACTCATGGAATTACAATAATGGGAGATTTCTCTCAAGTTTTCTCAGATCAGTGGGTTTCTAAAGCATCCCACAAAAATAGTATGGCCTATAATAAACACTGTTATTTACATTACTGGGATCCTGCAATATTTTTGATGTGTTGGGATCCACCTTATCTTTCTTACCTCTATTTCAGTCTTTTGAATGATTTTCACCTTTATATGACCTTCATGATTTGAGATTTCAAATCTTCAGCCACTTCAGGTCCTTACTGCAGTATTTGCACTGCAGGAAGTAGTATTTTGCCTTGAAAGATCTAGAGACTTCTTGGAAGGTTGTTGTAAGGAAAAGAAAAGGAAAAGAAACTAACATAAAAATGAATTCTTTGGAAACAGCCCTGGAGGGAGTTTTCAGAGCTGGGATGTACAGTTGTTACAGGCTTACTAACAAGAAATTCCATATGTGTGGAGTTCAGAAGAGAAATCAACTATGAGATGAAACCCATGCTGTGTGAAAAGGTGTGCTTTAGGAACTTCCCTGGTGTGAGCAATGGGTAGCCAGGAGAGTTAAGAGCTTTAGCTAACAAATGCTGGAGAATAACAGATAAGAGACTGAAGCTCTTCACTAATGCACTGGACTGTTTTCTTTAGTGTTCAAAACAGCAGGAGACAGCTTGCCTTGCTCAGTGTTAGCAGCTCTGGCCTGATACACACATGAAAGTTTTGTACATGTAAAGTACAAAAGGGAACATGTTTCCTTTGATGAACATCTCTCTAATCTGTTCCTTTCCCCTTCTCTTGGACTTCCATATGCCTGAAGCTAGGCCTAAGTTACTGAATGCTGCATTGGTGCTAGCGTGACTTTCTGTGCCTGATCTGAAGTGATGGTAGGAAGAGACTGAGCCTCCAGTGACCAAACATCAGCAACTGGACAAGGATGTCACGTTTTACTCAGTATCTTCACTTAACTGAGCTGTATGACAAGGCTGAGGGGAACCTCAGTGTCACGTGAAGATCACTGTTGCATAACTTTAAGCATTTGAGCAGCATTTCCTTGGCATTTGGGTGAAGCTAAGCTTCTACTAAGTCAGTTCCTTGCAATAGTTATCACAGCAGTAAAAGCTGCTTAAGAGGAAATGGATCTGGCAACAACAGCTAACTGATCCTCTGCAGAAGGTAACAACAAAGGCAGGTGAATGCAGTTAAGATTCTAGTCATAGCACCAAAATTAAGTGGTGCATAGGAGAGTAGTTAAGGAGTTAATAAAGCTTATATTGTTCTTAGAAAGAAGTGGCTTTCTGATTTCATTGTTAACACTGTGGGACAAACCCTTCTTACTCAGTTATAGCTGATATCTGTTCCTTTATTCTCTTTAAGCAATGGAGAATTTAATTTCTATGTGCACTTAAACCAAACAACTAAGCTATTTTAAGACTCCATAAAAATGTGCATGGGATGATAACATAGTGTCTATAGACTTTTATGAGAACAAGAGGACAACATTTGTTTTATGGTGACTGTTCTTCTGTTCAGAAAAGTCAAGGTACATCTAGCTCTTTTTAAAAAATATTAATTTCAGCTTTTGAGCTGCATTTGTAAAATAAAATAATGTGTTTTTTCTCAGAAACTGCAGTTCAGATAAAGTCAAGGAAAAAAGGGAGGGGTAAACTTTCTTTGATTCAAGTCTTGAGGAATTAAATTGAGCATTAAAATAGATTTGTACCATCAGTCTCCTCAGACATGAGCACTGCTAGGCTTAATGAGAAAGTACTGAAGCAGAATGACAGTTTCTTATTAACTCAACAAGGCTGGTCTAGCTATTTCCACACTGCTTTTGCTTGCTCATTAATGACCTTCTGCACTATAAAAAGAACAGCCCAAACACTCTAAGCCCCTGGGAAGACCTTTTTATATGGTCTATCAGATGTTAAATGGCCTGCTAGAAGTGAAGAAACAACCCCCGTGAAATGCTGATCAGCGTTTTTGTCTTGTTCTGGTGCCTATACAAAAAACTATAATTGATTAAATTGTCTACTGCAAGATAATGAATGCAGGTGACATGCTAAGCCTGAGTCACTGATGTCTGCAGCTTCATTCCAACCAAATCGAAGTTGACTTCAAAGTAATGGAGTCACAGCTGTAAGTAGCTGAGAAAAGATAAAGCTGTCAAACTTAGCATGAACACCGCTATAAATGAGTGAACTGCGTAGAAGGAAAATGTTTGTCCTTGACCCATCATTCTAAAAAAGCAGAAAGTATAGCAGGAAGGTAAAATACCATGGATGTGATTGTTTCCTTTGTGTGCTGGCTGGGTACCTCAAGGAGTTCTTGTGTCAGAATCTGAGCAGCTTCTTGCAGTTAGAGCTAACACTCAATTGCTGGCCAGGTCTGCTTTGTTAGCCTAAGCCTCACCTCTGCAGTCACTTCCTTGCAGCTGCTCAGAATTGTGGAAAATTCCAGGTAGTGTCTGGAATCAGGTTTGCTGAAACAAGACTGCTCACTGGCATTGGGAAAAGGATAAATCAGATTGTGAACTTTCAGCAGTGAGTTAACTTCTTGTCTAGCAGTGTTTCACTGAGTTCAGTGGGCTCTACTCTTGACTGTCAGTGTGGGAGGTTGCTGTGTTTGGGGGGAGCAGGTCACACAACTGAGCCTCAAGGTACTTTGAACTCAGTGCAGTGGAGCCTTCAAACACACACCATTTTCTGCTCTGAGTGTTCACTGTGTTCTTATAGCTTGGGAAAGTAGAACTGAAATCTGTCTTAATGATTTTCAAACATAGTCTTTGACTTTGTCCAAAACAAATCTGAGTCTGGAACAGTTTTTAAAAGGAGATGAACTTTGAAATTTCTTTGTTTATTTTGCTTTGTTTTTGTTCTCTGTTTATCTGAGTTGGAAATTGGTGGATAAGCAGGGAATTACTTCAGTAGGCATCAGCACAAGTCTGTTGAATCAAGAAGTATCAAGGTACCTATATAAAATCAAAATAAATGCCTGCACAATTCCCTTTGGACAGAGATTAATGATTTGACTTGATATGAAATCCCTATCCTCTAACCTGGAAAGCTTGCAGCTGTAAAGGAATAGTATTTAATAATAGACCAAGACTTGATTTCAATGGAAGCATTGTCTGAGCAGGGACATCAGAGCTTGGTTCCAGAGTACTAGTAAAAAAAATAAAATAAAATAGCCTTTTTATTTATTGGGCACTCAGACTTGAAGACTCCCAGGTGCCCATTAGTCTAAGGGCTTGTCTGTACAGGAAAGTTAGTGTGCAGTATGTTGGAATATGAATTTACAGTGCACCAACTCCTCTGTGCTCCCCGTGTTTGGATATTTTTAGCACACAGTAATGGTGCCTTTCTCCATGGCAGTTCATTCAGCTTTGAAAATAAAATAAATCACATTCTGCTTAATGCCTGTGTGGTGAGTGAATGCCAAATAGCCAATGCCCTCTAAACTTTTACCTGAACTTCATCCTCTCTGTTAGCTAGTACTAAGGATGATGTTCAGTGGAGTTCTGACTTTGTCCAGGAAGATAAGTGTGGTTCTGCTTGCTTTTTCAGAAGGGAGAAAAAATAGTATGTTTTTTCTAGTCCCTGTATTTCAGTTCTCAATAAAGATTTGAGTATGCAGCAGTTTGGATCAGAGGGTTCTAGTATAACTCTTCAAGAGTTATTTTCATTAATATTTTGCAGCTGACACTAAAACACTGCATCCTTTGCCCAGCTGAAAGGTATATATGGCTTTTTAGTGAATTACATTGAGTTTTACTTGAGGTTTGCTTTACTTTTTTACTTGGTTAGTTTTAAGCTCAAATTCATTCAAATAAATGCTTTTGCTGGCATATATTGACTAGGCAATATCAGAGTGAGAACATGGAAGAGGCATAAAGGAGGGAGGAGGGACATATAGGCACTAATCTGTGGGGTTTTGTTTGTTTTTTTTGTGATAGTGCTGAAGTTTGCCTTTTGAAACCATCAGTGGAAGGTGTAAGGCACCTGGAGAGCCCTCAGTTTGTTCACAGTTCTTGTAATGAAAATTTGGCGAAGAAACCTGACTGTTGGTGAAGCTTTGAAAAATGGGATGTTGTTTTTTCTCTTAACCTGGAAAGAAAAGTGCAGCAATGACTCTCAAGATATCTGTTTTTGGGGGAAATGGGGAATAGGAGACAAAAATCTTACTAATTCAGTCTAATCTCTACTTGATCTACTCTCCTTTCAAAGTAAATTCCTTCACCCTTATTAGTTTGGAAATGTACCAGCTTGCATATAAACATTAGGAACTGATGGAGAATCTTGCACCTTTCAGGGAATTGATGCTACCTTGTTGTTCTGCCTCGAGTATTCATGGTATGTCAGAGGAATGTAGCAGAGAACCAAAGTCCAACTTAATCTCTTTATCCTGCATTAATCTGAAACTCCCAGAGAGAGACAGTCCTGACTTTGAGGTTCTCTGAATTCAGCATCAGTGCTCTTGTTTCCTAGAAGAAAAATGAGGAAGAAATAAGTTATAGGTCCATGCACCTAACAAATGGTGCCACATGACTTAAGCTAAATTTCACACAACTTATTTTCAACTTGCTTGTTTCCTCTGTCAGGTTCTACTCTTTTGTATGGCATAAAGAAACACAAACATGTTAATACTAAAGTGAATGATTGTCTTTTTCCCAACTCTCTTCTTAAACAAGTGGCAATTTTTCCATCCAGTTGGAGAACTAATGCAGGCTGAAAGCAGCATTGCTGCTTTGTTTGTATATGTGTGCAGAGAAGATAGAGAAATCTGATGGGAAGGCTGGGATTCTCACTGGAACTGGACCTGGAGTCCATACATGCTGTTGACTGCAGAGCTCCTTTCTGTGGGAGTTCCTTCTTACTCCCAACACCATAAGACTGGAGGAGAAGAAGTGTGACTTCGATGTTAACCACAGTAAATTGTCTTCATGACTGTGGTGAACCAGTCAACACTAGTTATTGCTGGGGACTGGTTTGTGTGATGTTTGCAAACACACAAGTTTGCAGCTAGAGCAGATCAGAAACAAAACACGTCCTTTATTTCAGTCATGCTGGGAGAAGGCTCTCATCCAAGTCAAATTGTGCCTTGACCAGCTGATGTAGTGCACACAGCTTTTCCCTGCCTGTGGTGTTTTTAAAGTCATGCTATGCATTGATGTGATCACAAAATATTGGAGCTCATCATCTCCTGTGTTTTAACTGTGTTGAGGATAAACCTAAAGGAAGTATCTGTTCTTCATGCAAGGACAGCATAGCTACAGGTAGGAGCATCAGTGTGAGTGTAGTTAACCCTTTCTTTCAAAGGAATTGACCCCGTACTGAACTTGTGTCTGTGTTAAGGAAAATATACTTGACCTTAAATGACTTGCACAAATACCAAGAGGGAGACTGTCAGGCTGGGTCTTGCAAGCAGCCTGGCCCCTGATCCTCTGCTGAAGTCGCTAGACCAAATGTCTCTGTCCATTCATGCTGAATGAATTCTCAGTTTGTGCTGCATTTCCTCCCTTGAATAATAATTGTTAATGAAAAGGAAAATGAGAGAACAAGGTAATGACAGATAGCACAGAGAAAACATTGAAAAGTGAAGAAAGAAATGTCTGGGAGTAATAGCCATGCTGTTATTCCCATGGTAATGATTCAAGAGCTTTCTGACTGCCATCGAACCAAAAATGGTATTGCTTGCTGCAGTCTATAGAGATTTGGGCAATGCAGGAAAAAATTCAGAATTGGTCAGTAATGGCTCCTGTGTTTGTTATCCAAAGATACCCCCCCTCCTGCATGGATGTGAGATGGTCTCTGAGATGCAGAATGCCCCTGTGTGGGTTTGAACCTGTAGTTAATTAATCTGAAATCCTTCCTATCTGGACATACTGGTTAAGAGAAAAACTTAATAAATTACTGATATCTCAAAGAAAATAGGCAGAACTCCGAATTATATCACCAGGTTTATCTCTGCCAGGATTGCATGAATGTGCCCTTAGTATCTCCTTTAGCTCCACATCTGCTGTTCTTTTCACCCAAGCACAAATACCAGTGATTCTAGTAGCTCTTAAATCACCTTTTCCTTCAGAGTGTGTATTTTGTTGTAACTACGTTCACCTCCCCTGCTCCCTCCCCTGTTTTGAGGTCAGTTGCCTGTGACAGATACTATGTTCTATTTGGTATGTGCAGCTAACCCCTTCTGATTTCAGAGAACATGCTTTTAATTAGTTCTCTTCCTCTCTGGTTGCTGAACAGAGTTGGCCTCAGGTGGAATTTTTTAATTGTGCTATTGCTGTCTGTTACACAAGCGGGAGAACTGTTTCATAGAGTAAAATTGAAACAAAAATGAGACTTTATGTAGCAGAATTCACAGGCCTGGTCAAACTTTAGGAGTCACGTGAGCAGTTTTTTCACATGTGTACAGTAATGTGCACAGAAGTTCAGGGCAATACTGACTTTCCTCTCTGTTTATCTGGTTTCACAACTTTTAAAAAGTATTTAACAAATTTTCTGCTGACATGTTTACATGATGCTGTGCAGTTGTAGTGCTGGAGTTGCCTATTTTTGTTGCCTCTTTAGGAACTGGTGTCCTGAGATATTTATGGGGAGCTCCAGGATTTCCCTTCTCCCTTTTCTCACTGGCATCAGTTCTTATGTTTGACTGACCTCTGAGTGGTTTAGTTTGCTACTTAGTTGGAAGATTTTTATTATTACTACTACTCACATTATTATTTTGTTCCTTTTGTTTGTTTTGCTGGGCTAGCTTGCAGCTGCTGTGGAGCAGTAGTTACTGGAAGACCTGACTGCTGATTTCCTTTGCTGTGTAGTACTTGGGAAAACAGCAGCCTCTTAGCCAGTACAGGTGAGAGCAGTTCTCTACAACTTCATGGGCATTTGCCAGAGTATATCACATTGTTGGAAGATTTGGGTTTTTTGTTTGTTTGTTTTTACCCAAGACCTTGCTCTAAGCTATTTAAATACACTCTGGAAAAAGCTATCTGTAGTTTGAATACACCAGCCCCTTATCTACACAGCCTCCAGAATCTCCTATCTCCAAGGCCGTGGTTTCCAAGCTTTGGTAGGGTTCCTGTGAAGATAAATCACATCAGAGGCATGACCTTTATCCTTGGTGTTATTTAAATAGTTTAAATATCTATTGACTTCATGCCTTGTGATTTCAGTCACTGAAAAGTGAATACTAAAGAAAAGAAGAGTTGACCTACAGTCTATCAGATGAGTTGCATCTTGATTTATAGATCTCTACAAATACATATGTAGTTTTTCAAAAAAATTCTTCCCTCAGCACAACTGTGTTGTGGCTTGTTGCTTTGGAGAGAGAATCTGTGCTTCAGCATGGAACCTAGCAAAAGAAGATAGTAATTTCTGTTGTAGATGCTGAAGTTGTTGAGGGAAATATGAAGATAAAAGCAAAACAACTGGGAACCTGCTTTGTCTGCAATAAATATTCTCTAGTGGTTCTTAAGAAAAATCTTTAAATCATTTGCCTGGCTAGTTCTGCATCTTTGTGGGGATTTTCTGTTGGAAGATGGGGTGAAGATAAAGAAATGTATCTGCATTTACCCTATAAAGGGCATGGGTTTCAATATAGTACAGAAATCTACACTAAAGTGTCTCTATGTGTTTCCTTCACTACAGATAATGGATTCCATGTCTTCTATATTTACAGGATGGTCCCACTTTCACAAAACTCTGCTCTGGAATGATCTAATAGAAAAATGCCCCTCTTTGTATATTGAAAGACCTATGGGAATACTACTTAATGTAAGCCAGTGTGATGCAATGCCTACTTGAATTTGGAGACTGCAAAACTATAACCAAAGACTGATTAACTCACTCAGCAGCACTGATGAGTTAACTCTGGCCTATTTACTGGACTGTTCAAAGATCAGAAACACCAAGAACAGTGCTCAGCTGAGGCCTGGGGGTCAATGTGAAGAATTTTAAAGATGTATTCTTTTCTTTGTTCCCCATAGGAATATTAACCATGCATTTAGACTTCATAAACTGGATTCTCCATTTTCTTTACAGTCTGACAGTGCTAAATATTATTGTTCTGGTAACAGCTAAAACTCTATAGCTACATGATGGTGTTATGTGATTGTGGTAAGATACACTGTGGAGGAAGAGGACTTGAGTGTTTCTCATTCCTCTCACTCACATGAATAGTGCATACTCTTTTCTTCTGGTCAGCTCTCTCCAAAGATTGAGTTGTCTGTGAAGGTGACCAGAAGAGTTTCAGAGCCATGATGTACTATGAATTGTATTTAATATCTGAATTATATCTGAAATGGTTCTCATAACTGCAAGTAATAAAAGTTAGCTCTGAATGTGGCCTCAGAGCTGTCCTTTTCTGGGCTTTGGATGGTGGTGTAATGTCACCGCAAACCATTAACTGCAATTTTGCATGGCAAATGCAGCTGCATTTCACTAGTGTGGTGATCCCATCTACAATCTGCTTTTATAGCCCAGGGTTGGTTTTTGTTAATGTTTTTAAAGTGCTTTGAATTAAATGGCATAGAAATTTCTATTATTCTAACATCTGTTCCTCCCTGAGAGCTTGTGTAACCTGAAGGAGCTGTACAACTTTAAACCAACTCCAGAGCCTGAGTCCCTGTGAAAGAATGAAGAAATACATTGGTTATGTTTCTGTGGTTCCACACTGCTGTTTGCATCATGCCTTCACTTTTCCATCAGCAGGGAAGGTCTCAACAAATTCTGTCAGTCTCTGGAAACAGTAGGTTTTGGACAGTGTTGAAAAGTCTAGGGGGTGGCTGTGGTGGTACAGTTGCAGATGAAAGAAAATATTCAGCTGGCACCCTGAGTCTCTCTTACGCTGACAGACACTGGAATGAAATGAAAATGAAAAGGTTTTAGGCTTTCTGCCATTTCTTACCCTAAGTATAGCCTATCCTTTTGATATTTATCCATTGTACTGCTTCTTGAACTGCTTTACCTTATGAAACTTTTCCAAGATCTCTTTTTTCACTCCAGTTTCTTTTATAAATTCCCTTTCCAAAGCTGTTACCCTGAGATATGGTAAACTCTCCCAGCTTGAAAAGAAAATGTCTCTGTTCTGTAATTTTAAAAGTTTTGTGTACATTTGTGGTACTGTGGAATGATTAGTGTGAGTAACACAGGAGTTTGTCTGGGATATGGACTTTAAGTCTTATATTCAGACTGTGTTGGGGTGGGAAGCAGATTGCAGGGAAGTATCTATCTGCTAGCTGTTGCTTACACAGAGCAATCCTCACTAGTTATTGTGACAGTCTGAAAGAAGATTAATCGTAAATCATTTACATGGATGTATAGCTTTTTTGGATGTATAGCTTGTTCAGATTGACTGGCAGCCTATGTGTAAAATGGGCCCAGGGCTGGAACAGCAAAACTGTTGCAGAGCAGGACTGTGCTGAGCTGGCACTGAGGTGTGGGAAGCTCATTTAATGCAAGTTGTAGCTGGTGGTATCAGTGCTTCCCTTTCATGAATGCAGAGTTTAACTTTGCTGCCAGCCTGGCAACTTCCCACTGGGATAATGTAATGCAGCTGCAAGATTATTTTGGCTCTGGGTTAACTCCTTCCCATGCCTTTTTTTAATAGTCTGTCTCCTGCCTTTCCCCATTCAGTCATAAAACCTTTCCTAACATTTGTTCTACTTTTAAGAGCTAGTAAGGGCATGGCAGTTGATAACAGAGCCAACACCCTTCCATAAAAATGCGCTTTTCAGTAGTGAAATCTGCTGCCTTTTGGGGATTTTCAAGAATTGATGCTGGGGAAATGTGTTTTGGTTTGTTTTCTTTCTCTGCTAGCTATCTCTCATATCACAAGGTTGGCTAAGACGCAGTTTTTGTATTTCTGTAACTATTTAAAAACTGGGCAGAGACTTTGAAATTGAATAACAACCTAGGTTGCCTGAGTTTTGATCCACTTAAAGTGATAAGAAAAGGCCTGACATCCACTCTTAGAAAACAAGGCTTTTTCAGATTATTGCTCCTTCTATAAGAATCAGGGCCAAGTTTGGCTCTCTAGATACTTGACACGTAGTCTTGAGTGTTGGTTTAACCTCGTTGTCACAATTATTTTGTAATAAAAGCAATTATTGATGTTTTAAGTCATGTATCAGTTATGGTGGAATGAGATTTGTTGTTTTAATCATAACTAAAAGAGGCCCAATTTCTATTGCCCAGCTTTCCAGTTCTTACCCACCAATGCAAAGAATTTGATATTATAGTTAAGCTTCTTATTTCTTCCATAGTGTTAAACCTAGCTTTTAAAATCGGGATAAGGCCCTCTTTCAAGGCAATGAGGAAACGATCAGAATCAGGGTAAGGCAAAGGCAGCTAACTACACTCTGCCTTTGGTTGCATTCTTGTTCAGAACCTGCGACAAAAACTCTCCTAACCAACCCACCCTTTCTCGTGTGATTGTCTTCTTCTGGAATTCGACCTTTAAATAATAATTTAAATAATTTGGATTTCTTGGGTGGAAACCACAAATATGGAGAGATGTAAACTGTAGCAGTGACAAATATTAGTGTCTCCAGGGGCTGAAACAGCTGACCGTGGTGGTGAAAACTCTCCTCCTGCCTAGTTAATTCCTTACTTTTTAATGGCACGTGAGGGGCCCAGGTAAAACTTTCAAAGAACCCAAACTGACCTCAGAGGGAAAGAAGACTGCTTTTGTGTATCTGTCCTTTTTCCTTAGCAAGTAGGTGATGACTTCAGCTGCATTAGTAAGAACCTTTTCTCTCTTCAGCCAATGTGGTAAATCGTTCCAGTTTCTCTTCTAAAGTTCTTTCTCTGTCCTTGTCCTGACAAGCCATTCTCGTAAATGGAGAGCTGAGATCTCTTTCTGCCACTTTTGTTGGTGCCATTGTGTTGCAGATTGTTTCGAGTGCCTTTTCAAGACCTTCGATTAAGACTTGCAAAAGATCTGGGAGAATTTCTTTGTCTTGGTTTTTCCTAAATCATCCGAGGGACTCACAGGCAGGCCCTGTTCTTTGCCTTGTCCCTTCCTGCTCTAGCCACTGTGGGGGTCAGACATGGAGATCCGGGCTAAGAGTTAAAATAAACCCTCGGGAGAAAGAAATTTAGACATATAATAATTGTTCGGTTTTTCGAAAAATATTGAGCTGCCTGCTGCTAGAAGCAAGCTCAGTGTCTCAGGTCCTTGGGACTGACTAAATATTGGGAAATCCAGCTTTTGATTTGTGTTTTTTAAAAAAGGTTTGACAGCATGGGGTAGGAAAGCAGCAAGAGGTTATCAAAAGATGTGTATTCAAAATAACCGGTCAGCGTCTGGAGGATGCCCGGCTGAAGTCACCAGCATGTCAAGGCAGACATCTGTAGGATGCTTTGGGTTCCTGAGATATTTTTATGAATGGAAGGTGCTTATGACTGGAATGCATGCTGAAATAGGCAGTGCTAATGGAGTCTCCTTATCTTCATTAGTAAATCTGCCTCCGAAGATAAATGTTTAATAACATTCCAATTCGGTTGCACTTGCTAAAAGTGATTGAACTAATGACCCATAATCCAATAGATCCATTTGTAGTGAATAACACTAAGGTTTCAATCCTGTGCTGCTGATTTAGCAGGATGTCTGCATAATTTAGCACATTTCACTGTTGCAGCTCTTGCTCACTGATCAAACCAAATCTTTTACCTGGCACTGAATGTGGTCCACCTTTCAGTTCCAAAAGGGCAACAATTTCTTTGTATGTATAAAAGTTAACAAAAACCTCACATGTTCTTGGGAATCAGTAAGTGTGTGTGTGTGAGAGGCAGAAATTTGAGTAGTTGTTTTGTTATGCTTTGGTCAGATGACAAATGCATGTGGTAGTACTGCACGCACAAACTTCTGATGCAAATACTTGTGAATATGGGTCTGAAATTTTCTTTGTTCAGTAATACCTCTACACTCAACTTTTTCCTGCAAATATTAGAGAAAGGTGGAACTATGGTTAAAGGAAATTCCTATCCCACTTCAAACGAATACCTGTAGAATTCTTTCTATTTGGTAAATGAAGTGCTCCTAATCACTTCAGTGGGAATCTGTCTGGTTTAAGGAATGCAGTATCTTGACCTAAGACCCCTGCTAACACTTACGTAATGAGACCCACTGAACCATGTGGGACTACTTATGCACATGATTAATTTTATGGACAACTTTAAGCAATATGCAGTCATCGATTTTTGATTGCAAAGTAACAGACTTAAATATTAGGCTTGAGTGACAGGGATCCCAGTTATATTTTCCTGCTGCTGTACTGTGGATGGTCTCCGCTTCCTTCTAATCTAAGTCTTGTAGAGAACTGTTGCTTATATAAATCCTGAAAAATTTTCCAGTAGCCATTTACTCACAAGTTCTTTGTTAAATTGAAATGACTAGTCTTCATTCCAGGAACTTCCTGAAAAAAA
>VXBI01010041.1:358616-411576 GCA_013397375.1 Toxostoma redivivum | reverse complement strand
AAAAAAAAAAAAAAAAGTGGCATAAAGAAATATCTCCCACCCTTCTGCTGTCACTCAAGTATTTGCTTTGTTGCAAAGTTCTGCAGTTCAGACTCATGATGATTGAAGTGGGTGAAACAGTGTGGGGAGAGAAATAACTATTTTTATGAGATAATTTTCTTAGGGCTTTTTTCTTTTCAAGCACTGCTTGTAAGTTTAGTGTGCTTTATTGCCAACTCTATATATAACAACTGTGTTGAGGCAACTGATCCTAATACCTCTGCTTGTATTCTAGGGTTTTGCAGCCTTGCCAGTAACACGTTACTGAAGACCTGGACTGAACAGTGACTGGTAGAAATAATCTTCCCACTGCTACTAAGAAGACAGATGAATGCAGCAAAACAGTGGGACCGAAAAAGATTCCTTTCACAGCCTGAATTTTGTCCTACACATATGGTGATAATGCCTGATGCATCAGAAAGTTTGCAGCAAAACTGAAGTATTTAATATGCTTTATTTCAAAGGTTTCATTATATACACTTTTTAAAAAATTGTGAGTAAAGCAAGCCCAAGGCAAGAAAGAGAAGTAGCCTAAACAGACAATATTGTTCTTCTGGCCCTTTTTTATCTTTGCAGTGAATTAGAGAAGTTTCCACCTTCTAATCTTTGTGTAGGATCCTGCACAATTTCCAGTGTAAGCATTCTTGCTTAAACCTCTATCTTGAGGTCCATTTTCCTGCCCGGTGTCCTTCATATCTGTCTCTGTTTGATCTAGCTAGTTATGATCCACAAACCTGATTAGGAAAACCTTGCTTCCTCAGTTGAGAGTCAGTGGTTGTTGTATCCCATGTCTTCAGGACTGGCTTTTATTACAAGTTCAGTGAAAAGTTCATTTTCTCCTCAATGTGGCAGGGTAGAATCTAATCTAGATGATCTGTGCAAACTACAAAGGTGTGTACGTAGGGGGAATGACCAGCATATTGTTGGAAAAAAAAAATCCAAGTTTCTGCAGGGGAAAATCTATAGGGAAAAGCAGATTGGCCTATTAGACTGACTGATATAAATGGGAGGAAAGAGAATAAATGAGCTTTTGGATCTGCCGTTTTCCAGGTCTGCTGATTACTGACCCACTTAATGCAATTTTTGTTTATGTTTTCTGATAAATGGTTTATGTGTTACTTCATACTGAATTTTATGAGGAGATGTGGCTTGTACCTTATTACTCATTTCTTCTGTCAGAAGGGATATCATGTGAATATCTGTGAAGATTGAATCTAGCTTAAAAAGGTAGTTCAAAGCCTTCTACAGTGAAATTGAGAGCATCTTGATCTCGGCCTATGTAGTTTTCTTTATACTGCTTATAAGGTGAGTTTTAGTAGCATTATTGTTTAAAAATCAAAATCACAAATTCAGTCAGCAAGCAAGCTAGACTGGCTAGGCTGACAGCCCCAGAAACAGAAATTAATTTGTTTTCTCCCCCTTAACTAGGCGCCACTATAAGCAGTGCCAAGTCCCAGGTACACAAACCTACTAAGATGCAAGTAATACCTGAAGACAGGATAGGATCCTGTGGATCCATGTGGATCTCGGACTGCTTTGAAGCAGTGGCAGAGCCAGTTGTGTGGTGGTAGGCTCAAGGATGAGACTGGCCAGGGTCCAGGTAAGTTCACTCTGGTGAAATAAATATACCAGCTTGGAACTCTGTGGAGGGTCTGCCCCCCTCTCCCGTGTGTGCTGGCAAAGCTGGGGTAGGTTGCATTTTCTGTGTTTCTTTTGGAGGAGGCTGAACTGAGAGATCTGGTTATCAGCTGAGGGAAAGCAGCTGTCTCCAGCTGTCTGAGTGTGCTTACACAGGTGGGCTCCATAGCTAAAGCACTGGCTGCACCCAGAGCGGGGTCACAGTCACAGACTCCTATAGGAATGAGTCAGAACTCTAGCTGGTCAATTTTAATGTAACAGTCCATGGAGGAGAGCTTGTCCTTCCTCCTTTTGTCTGACTCCTCTTTACTTCTCAAATTCTTGCATAAACTCACTTGGTGCATCTTGTGTGATAATCTTCAGGTGCTGCTGTGAAAGTCAGGAATAAATTGAGAGCTCTGTGTGCTTTCCTGCTTTCCTCTACTTACTAGTGAGTAGCTTGCCAAAGCTGCCCAGACTTTTAAGGAGGCAGTAGTGTAGCTTTTTAGTTCTAAAGGGAATGATGTATGTTGTTTCTTTATAATACTGAATTAAAATAACATCAATTATAATTTTGTGCCTTTTCAAGGACCTATACCTTTTCTGCAATCTGCTAACATGAATAAGAAATGCAAAATGATCATATAAGGAGTCTGTTCTAATTATAAGCATATTTTTATTCATAAAAAGCACTGTGCTAGTCACCTTGAAATTTTTCTCTAGAGAATGGCTGCTAAAAATTTCATGTGCTTTTGCTCTAAAATACTGGATTGCCCTGTAGCTGATTATCCTGTAACAGTAAATAGAAAGACTTTGCCTTATATGTGGTATAATGAGGAAATACTTGATATTCTTGTAGACCCGTAGCATTAACATTTTTGCAGTAAGAGGGCAACTTAGTATCTGTGACCTGTTGACTCTTACTTGTTTTTTAAAAAAGCTTTCAAAAATCCCTTGTGAATCTCTTGGTTAGAATGGAAAAAAACTCCTCCACTGTTCTTTAGTAGAGACTGTTTCTGAATACTTAAAAGTTGTAAATAAAATTGGAACAGTCTGGCTGCAGTACCTGGTAACTTGAAATGGAAGATGTGTTCAGTTAGTGATAACTGCTGCAAGGAAAACCATTTCCAGCCTTTCCTTGTTCCCCCAAAATAATCATCATCACTTAGATTTAAAGAAAAAATTCTGATGAGAAAATAAGTATTTAAATGCTGCCTTGTGTACTTTAGCTATTCTCGAGCTTGTAATTTTTAACTTCTCTGGTTTTGGTGAAAATGTTTGTGGGGTTTTTATACTTGTGCTCAAAAGGATTGAATTAATGAGATAGTTTGACCAGCATTTTAAATTTGGAACCTGGGAACAAACATTTCTGGAAACAAAAAAATATGATCAGTGTTGTTGATTGTAGAGTTCCAGGGTACATGGGCTGTAGACTGTCCTTATTGCAATAATTATTTTTTAAAGTAAGTATTGAAAAGGTTTTAAGGTTTTAAGATATGATTTAATTGACAAATAATATAATAAGATTAATTTTCTCTCTTGGAATAAAGAGATAAGTTCTCCTTTCTAGAAAAATCTGATAATGAAGAAAATATGTTCACTATACACAACATTTAAAGTATTTTAGTCACTTATTTGTATATTATCACATTTTACCTCATTCAATATTAATCTTGAAGTTCTTGATTTTAATCTATTATGAGAATGCTGATTTCCATATTTGTTATTTAATTGATATACCTAATGTAGTTTGGGGAAAAGATTTGAAATGTAACTCAACATTTTCAAATATAACTTAACAAATAAAAAGGTTAACAGTAAAAAAACCTAACAAATGAAAATTCCAAAATTATGTAAATTGATTTATATTATAAATTTTGGGTCCTTGAACACTTTATATACCTGGAGGGGTTTTTTGGCTGTACAGAGTTTACAGGAATAATGCTTGTAACTGAAAGTTAGTGAAACATTGGGGTTTGTAGCTTGTAGTTTTTTTAACAACTAAAACCTCTTCTGTTGTAATGCATTACTCCAACACAGTAAATACAGGAAAAAATTCAGAACACTTTCTTGCAAAGGTGAAATGTGTTTGTGTTGTCAAGTACGCACATGATATCTTTTGATGAATAAGGGGCAATTTTTTTATTACTAGTGTACCTCATGCTGTACCTGTGAAAAAACCCTCAAATTGGTCAAGTTATAAGCCTTTGAGAAATTTCTGTTTACATAGTACTAGTACGGTGATGTTTGTAAATATGATTTGCAGAAAATCCATTAGCTGCTTTCCTATGTCTTTTGTCTTTGTTTTGCCCAGGACTGCTTCTCCTGGAAGGGTGCTTTACCTATCCCACTGTTACTATTCATATGCACATGAAACTTGAAGATTCGTAAGTTACAGTTTAATGAACTTTTTAAAGATGTTACTTAGCAAATTATAAGATAGTGATGCTTTTTATTTTTGCATTTCAGAGCATCGAGGTTATGACCCAATTTGCACTATGGTCTAGAGTACTTTTCTACTTGGGATTACATCCCAGTAGCTAAAGAAAGTGCACCCTGTTATGGTTTATTGCTGTAGTTTAAAAATATTTGAATGGTTGTAGGATCTTGACTTCTATGACCAGGTATCTGATGAAGACCTGGCTCTTTTTTAAAAATTATCTCAAACAGCATTCTGCGGCACTAATCCTGCCTGCAAAATAACATTCATGCTTAATAATTTTACACAATGTCAGATACCTTCAGCTGTAGTTATGGTTCAAAATGGTTTAAATGGTGGCAGAGGTATTACTTTGGCAAATACCTATCCTCCAAGCCTTATTTTTAGAAGAAATAGGTAATGCTGTTTGTATCCATGTGTTTTTAAGATGCCATGCATGTGATGTTTCTTACTGAAGGGAACACTTCTAATAGCATGCTAGATTTTTTTTCCCTGTTCATTTAAGAGAGTTGTTTGAAACCTTACATTGTCTCTTCCTAAAATAAATGTTTTTCACAGGTGTTCTGCTAAACAAATATTGCTGGGAGGTTTCTAGAGGTGTTTTTTTTGCTGTTTTTAAGCTACATTAATAAGGCTTGGTCTTTTTGGTAGTACAGTTTTAACTTGGAACATAACATCTAGCAACAAAAATGTATATATTGTGATCTGAACGAGTTCTTTCCCCTAAATACAGTTAGAGCATATGTTCTCATCCTGTGCAGCCTAGAGGATGGCTGACTGTGTGCTGAGAGCTTTGGGTAAAGAGGTTGTCAGTGCATTCACCTGTCACGAGCCTGACTTCATTTGTACAACAGAAATTAACTCAGATGCTTTCTCATGCTTAGAGTGCTCCCTTTGAATTCCTTTTAAAAAGTTTGAAATCTTTAAAGGACACTTCATTGTATTCAGAAAAGTGCTCTGTGATTAACTGTTCTGTAGCTCATACAAGGCCCTCCTATCAAATACAGAAGATCTTCAGTTGTTCTTTGCTTCTGGAACCCACTGCAAGAGACGGTAGGAGAATAATTATTTGTGAGGATGTAGCTGCTTGCAGGTAAAAGTTGTCTTCAGCAGAACCTAAGGAAAGTGATCCTCATTTACTTTGACTCCAGTTCTTCTCTGTGTGTGGGGTCAGGCCTCCAGAGCAAGACTGACTGAGAGGCAGAAAGTTCATGAGCAAAAATGTTTCCCTTCTGTATGGAATAAGAAAAATTAAGCAAAGTTGATCCTTCACACCCAGGTGACATGAAGGATGTACAGAAATCATATACGAGTAGTGTAGTTGACTATCACTGACTGTAGAGCTTTTTTTGAGTCATAGCAAATGAGTAAATAGTCTTGTAAGAAGCTTATGTAAAATAGATTTTCTGGCTGCCAGCTTTGCATATTGCCCAAGGAAGTAACAAAGAACAGCTTGTTACACTGCACCGTTTCTCCTACCCCACTGAGTTTTTCCCTGTGTCGTTTGTGGGTGGAACATGAACTGTGTGTGTAACTGCAGGCATAATTTGACCTTTGAGACCTTCACCACTGCAAGGGAAAAGAAGAAAAGTGAAAGTCATAGTTGATGTTCAGGTACCACACCAAGTACCTGATAAAGTTTGAAAAACATCTTCTCTAACTTAACAGTTAGAGAAAACAATTTTTTTCTAGCATGTGGCTTTGCTGTATGAACTGCCCTGGCTTGTCCTGTTAAAACTCAGAGAAAACTCTTTTACCAATATAAAGAGGCAACACAGAGTACGTACCATTACAGTGGCAGGATAATGCAAAATACCAGGAAAAGAAAGAGGGGAAATGTTGTTCTGAGTTATTCCTTTTCTTGCCAAGATTTGCCAAGCCCTGCACATTGAGCGTTGGATGTACAATCGACTCTGTGCTAGAATTTTACATACTTTGCAGTAAGTGTGGCAGCTTTTACCAGCCCTGCTTTCATCCATTATGAGGACAGAAGCCCTGCTGGCTTCCCACTTCTCACACAATACCCTCACTTCCACACCAAATGTTCCAGGTATTTTAGCTGGCATGTGACAGCCTGTAGCAATGGATCCATTTATGGGCTTGCTGTGTGCAAGATGCTGTGATCTGTCCCTCAAGCAGTTCTGTGCATTTGGGTTTTGGTCTGCTCAGGAAGCACTGAGCTGGGGGCTGGGGTACTCTGCCTTGTGCACTGGAAAGAAGGGAAAACCCAAACCCATGGCTGGATGCCTTACAACTGTGCTAATGGAAATATTGGAATACAAAAAAGATGTGTATGTATGGGATATATGAAGGAGTTCTAATCCTCTTGAGTTTCCTGTTATTTCATTAGCCCATGTAAACTTACAGAAATAAATCTCCACCGTTTCCCCTCTGCATACAAGTGAAAAAAGCCCAGTTCCTAAATTTGCCAGGACTCCTACTCAAAGTGTTACTCTAGTCTCCATAGCTTTAAGAAAAGGAGTAATTGTAGATTCCTCCCAAATCACTTTGGGAACAGCTTTGGGAGTACTGTCCGGAAGGACATGACTGCTGCTGCGAGCTTTAACGCTGGGCCAGCTCTCCTGGCATGCCAGATCTTTCTTTAAGCTATAGGTGGCAGGAAACCTAATGCTGGAATGGTTATTTTTGGGTATATAGCTCATCATCTTCAGCAGAAAGGGCATAGCAGAGAAAATAATTAAATGCTGCATAAAATGGATACACTTCTAAACAGAAAAAACAAATAACTAGCAATCGAATGAAGGCCTTTAGAAATTAATAAATATTTAAGGTAACTTGGGATTTCCACACAGCTAATCTCTATTCTTGGCTATCTCATCAATCTCTACTTTTGCAGGCTTTTCCAGGGGGTGCTTTTTCTTTAACAATTAATGATCTGAGAAGATGAGCAATTATAGTAACTTTATAGAGATTCAAATAAGTATCTGTTAAACAAAAGTAATTGTGGTATTGCTGTAAAATTTAACTCATGGATCTGCTACTGGATTTATAGGGGCATGTAGAAAGGTATTTTTATAGTATCCTTTAAGAATGATAATAGACACCACGTTTTTCCTTTGCTCTTAGAAATAAGAACTGTTCTGTCTTATATTCCACTGGGTAACGTGTGCACTGTTTAATACTGAATTTTTCATGTCGATCACTAACTTATGAAGACAATCTCTGCTTTACTGACCTTAATATTTGTGAAGTATTAGGTGCACAACTACACTTTCTGTTTTTACATGGATATTCTCAGTCAGGGCTTCATTTCCAGAAACAACTTATTTGCTATTATAAAAGTTTTAATGAGGCACTATTAATTGATAGGGTTTTCCCCTTAATTTTTATAGAAAATCTGTGTGGATTTCAGTCACCTAAATGGCTGTATTGCAGCACAAACACACTTGAAATAGTCTTAAGTGAGCTAATTGGAATGGTGTAAATAGTTTTGCTTGTGATATATCTTTCCTAAGAGCTATAAAATGCATGTAATTGAGCTGCTGAGGAGTGCTGTGCCATTCAGTAAGGCGCATACAGAGCACTAGGAAAGGGAGCAGGGAGCACTTGCCCTTCTGGCTTAGCTCCTGGTCAGTTTGTGCATTCTCCCCACTAAAACTTCCCCACAAGTCTTTGGTACAGTGCAGCATTAAAAGCATATGCAATGCCTTTCACATCTTACGGAAAAATATACAGTTCAACAAACATCTGAAAGCATTATATGTACATAAAGTCTTACTTTTTAGAGGTGTTTTGTGTCTTGAGTCTTCTAAAGTGTTTGTATCAACTAATGCTGCAGCAGAGATGGTAATTAGATTTTGCTGCCATCTGAACATCAATTGATAGTTAGTTTGGACTCTCTGATATGCTTGCAATCAGGTGCCATTTGCTGATAAGATTTGGTTGTGAGTAGCTAGAAATTTGTTAGATTTCTAACTGAAAATAAATCTAACTAATGTGACTAACATTAGGCAAAGGCAGTCTTTTTGATGTAGGGTGATTGGCCTGTCTTGTCATGGTCCTTCATGCTTGTGTTCATCCTTCCTCCTGCCTTCCTCTCCTCTAGAGCCTTGATTGCCTGTTGGGGAGCAGGTGAGGCTACCGTGGTGTATGCCTGGACAGCCTCCAGTGGCCATCTGGTGCTGCTTAGCTGGACCTTCTGGCCCAGAAATGAGATCAACACTTTCTCATGGCCACTGGTCTTTGGCTTGTATGTGTAACAAGGAGCTCCTGAAGTAAAAGAAATGAGAACAAGTCAGTGTCATTGTGATTCGCTCCCTTAACCGATTTCTTGGAAAAAATAGTTTTCAAATGTCTGTGTTCATAGTATCCTCTTGTATTGTTTTGAGAAGATTGTACTCAGCAAAGTCAAAAGGCACAATAGCTCTGAGTGGCGTCTTTAAATCTTTGTTGATACTAGGAACCTGACAAATATAATTTTCACCCTTGTGCAATGCTGAACTGGCAATTGGCAATTAGAATCCCTGACCAGGCTGGAGTCAAATTAGGAGCACTTGCTAATGTTTGTTTTAGCATTTCTAGTCTTAGAAATTGGGGAAGAAATTGTGTATCTTGCTTATTGGACATAGATGTAACCGTTCCTCTTTCATTTCACGATGGGCTTCTCCACGCAGGATTTTCCTCTTCTCCCTCAACTATCTTTGATGAATAAATAGTAATAGGCATTTTATTCAAATAAGAAATGTCTATTAAAGGAACTCGAGTTTCTTTCATACCAGTCAATGACTGCACTCATATAAAGTTGATCAAGAACTGCATGTGTGTGGAATCCAGCCCTAAAGTAATAAGGACAAAGCCTCTAATTTTTTGTTTCTAGATATATATCTGATACTTGCAATTATTGTGAGAGGATGAATACCTATTTAATGAGGTTCTTCTGCTCATTTTCTTAAGTGACACTGTAAACTCATTGACTATGCTGATGATTATAATAATTTGTGTTATACTACAGTATTTTTATTATATTTTCTGGACTTTCCTTTTCTTCTAATATGTCAAAATAGTTAAGAAAACAGCTGTGAATTTCCTTTTTGTTGATCTGGTGCACTTTTTCTGGGAGTAGATGTCATAAGGCTAATGAAAATTATTCCTCTCAAACGAGAAGTGTGCTGGAGCATACAGGCGGATGAGGACAGTAGTCATTACCCAAGGAAGGAAAAGCACAAGCAAAGGCTTACATACTCTGACCTATATTACATCTGCAGGCTGAGCAATTAGCTCCTGATGGTCCCCTGTAGTTCCAAAACTCTGTGAAAACACAGGCAGGAGGAGTGGGGAAACTTAGGAGGCCAGGAGATGAACTAAAGGGAAAAGCAGGAATGTCGTATACATGGAAAAACTCTCTTGCTCTGTTTCCAGTTTGCAAGCTCCTGATTGCCCTTTTTTTTTTTTCAAGTGGTATCTGTGGTTCAATTGTTACATTAAAGGCAGGTATACTGGGAAAAGTCATTGCCTTTTCAAGTAAGTAACAAGAGGAATAGTTGCCAAATTTTGCATTTTAAAGGGAAAACATTTAAGCATTAAATAGTGATTACTGAGGAAAAGCTTCAAACTAAGTTTTCCCTAGGCATTTCTATTTTCTTATTCACAAAATGAGTGAAAAGCCCCATACATCCTAAGTAATATATCCCAAAAGCTGTCAAGCTAGCTATATAAAACTAATTTAAATCTAAAGGGACTTATTTAAAAAAACCAAACCAGAAAACCTCTGGCAAACTCCAAATACAATGCTATCAGATGTTGAACTCAAATGATGGGCTTATTTACCTGGAGAAGATGGAGTTGAGATGCAGATATAGAATCACAGAATGTTTAGGTTAGAAAACTTAGTTTGGACCTTTGAGATCATTGAGTGCAACCATTAACCCAGCACTGACAAGTTCACCACTAGACCATGTCCCAAATGTGCCACATGTACCCTTTTAAATACCTGCAGGGATGGTGACTCAGCCACTTCCCTGGGCAGCCTCCTTCAATGCTTTATGACTCTTTTTGTGAAGAAATTTTTTGTAATATCCAATCTAAACTTCCCCTAGTGCAACTCGGGACCATTTCCTATTGCTTGTGATCCAGAGGACTAGCAGACATATCTCCAATATTCTGGACTGGTAATATTAAACTCTTTTGTCGTGAAAGGAGGAGATGATCAGATTGGCATTAAAACTTCTTTTGTTTTGTTTTTTTGAGGAAGCATAGGTATTTTCTTACCCTTCTTTTTTTGTACTGCATCAAAGTTGATTGCAATGAAAGACAGGGCTATTGCTTTGTTAATATGTGCGTGGATAAATGGACAAGTGTGCTATGTAGCTGCTGAAGGACCTGCTTATCTCAGATGTTTTCTTTCTCAGTTTTGCCGAAGCTGAGAAACATGTCTTCGTAACATTTTTTGTCTTTGTAGCCTTGGCAGCCCAGATTCCAAATCTGATCTCTTTTTTTTCTGGCAGTGTGTGATGTTGGAAACTAACCATGGGAGGGCCACATGCAATGCTTAGTTTTGTGATGTGCCCTGTGGCTGTCTGTCTATTTTAAACAGAGATATGGCCTTCAGAGACTACAGGTCCCAGCAAGCAGTGCTTCATTCTGATCTGATAAGCAAGTGCTCAGATCTGATGTGTGCTGCATGTCAGGGCGTGCGGCTGCTTGAGCCACACCTCAGCATTTGAGATAAGGGTGGCTGCAGAATGCTTCAGCCAACACAAAGTAGGTGCAGCTTTAGCCAGGAGCTGATTTTTTTTTCTTTTCCTCTGCCCTTCAGTTTTAGGAGATTATTTTTTCTCGTACAGCAATGCAATAGAATTCTGGCATATAGCATGATTGCCCATCATGTTGAATATGCTTTTGGCTTCTAGATTCTCCCAGATGCTTCCTTTTCCTCCTCTGTGGTGGCTGCTCTCATAAAATGTTCAGGAGTGGGCAAAACTTTTGGAAGTGGCTGATTACTTCAAGTAAGGGTGTTGTTGCAAGTGATTCAAGCTCGTTTTTACTTGTTAAAGAGACCTGGCTCATTCAAGAAAGCTTTGGATAAACAGTCTGAAATTGGGGTGGCTTATCTGATACAATTTTTAAAAAGTTTTCTAATATGGGAAGAGACTACCTCACTTTGACCTGGACAGCTGAGGAAGGAGCTTTGACACACCTTTGGGTGCAATTTAGACACCTGTTCTGAAATGCCTTCAGATTAAGAGTTCAAAAGCTGACTCTGCTTGGATGCAGTTCAGGATTGAAGCAATCCCTTTCTCCCAGTCTTAGGCAAGATGCTTCCCAAGATTTTTGGATGTAGCTTACTTCTCTGTAGCAATTCCTTTCTGAGTTCTCTTCTTCAGCTGGGTCTGCATCTGAACAAATGAAGGCATGATAAGTTCTTTTGGAGTTTCATTGCATCTCAGATGTTTCTTGGGAAGTGTGAAAAACCCTGGGTGTCTCTTCTGAGATTTGTAGGTGACTTCAGTTTCTGGTATCTGTTATAAAATACAAAGTCAAGGTGTCAAGTGCCCTGCATTATGTCGTCTTTATTTCTTGCTCTGTAGTCTTATTCAGCTGAGTGAGGAGTTTTTAATAATCCTTTAAAATCCATATAAATATCACTTACCACCACAATATCAGGTTGATCAAGAGACCTGTTTGTCCCAGAATTCCATCTCAGTCTGTGGTCAATAATAGACTCATAGGGAAAGAGCAAAAATGACATTCTATGTGAGAAAAGAGCTTCATGTTGAGTACTTTCTTGCTTAAGAGCTTGAACTTCCTAAGTTAACATTTGCTTCTGGATCACAGTAACACACATGTTCCTGCCAACATATTCTGTCATCCTGCATCCTGTATTTGCACTTTTGCACGTTAAACATAAAAACAATAGCATTACTACTTGGATTTAGTTCTTTGTGTAGATGGCAGTATGGGCAGCTGAAAAGCTGCACAAATCAGATGCTGTTAACTCCTTCCTGCTTGATGGTTTGTTTTGGAACTTGGGGATAATTCTCAAGGCTTCGGTTTAGTCATGTATTAGTTCTATTTATAATTTTTATTGAACCCTTAGATTTTTACCTTTATCTCAACTTTAAAAAATAATGGAACCTTTGGCTAATAGAGTGAGGATAAATACATACATGAAGAAGAGCAGTTAATGAATAGATAGCTGGTCAACAGAGATGACAGGGGATAAAGATACCTGCCAAATCCTTAGCACCATAAAACTAAGATGTTTGGTCTGATACAACATCTGAAGAATTTCATTTCCGTTGATTTCAAAGGAGTGCCTTAGCCTGTGTGATATGAATTCCTATCTCTGTATCCTTTTTCTTCCCCATCCCCTTTTTTTCTCCCTGTTTTTCCTCTATAAGCACAATTAGGTTATTTGATCTGAGTCCCTTCTGCAGCACGTTTTTTTGTAGAAACAGCTTCCTGGAGAAGAGTGGCACCATGGTATACTAGGAACAGACTATTGGGTAAGATGATGACAATTGATCCAGTGCTTTTAAGGGAATAGCCAGCTATAGAAACCTGTGTTTTTAGAGAAGAATACTGTTGTAAGGAAAGTCAAAAAGTCTCTGATACTGACTTGGAGAAGTCTTGACATTTCTCTGCTGTTATTATAGGTCATATATGTGTATATGTATATATATATGCCTTCTTTGCCTTCCACAAAAAGGCATACTACTTGACTGAATTTTAACCACAGCAAGTTTTAATCTATTTATACCTGTAAGTAAATGTATCAAACTGCTGCACTGACAAATCTATAATGTGATTTGTATCCAAGTCCCCTTTTATTTTGACTTTCTGGCAGACATAAGTCTTTTCCCTAAGGCACTTCAACTGTGCTGTCTGTTCTACTCCTGGATATCCTCTTGCTCTGACTCCACCTCAAAAATGTCTGTATCGTAGGACCTGGCTTTCCTACAGTTGTCCCCTGGTGCAATTACAGCACGATTAAAATATGCAGTGTGGCTGAGACCTTGATCATGTTCTAACAAGAATACAGCCTTAGACATACAGCCCAGTTACAGCATGGTGATGATGTCACAGAACAACCCTGCTCATCTTGCAGCATGGGGTGGGGCTTTTATGTGCTTTTCCTTGGCATATTTCTAAACACACCACTTACTATCGTTGCATTTTAAATGTCATTATCCTAGTGCCTAGACCAGCCCGGGAATGAACTTACAAATGCCCCTAAAACAGCTTTTCCAGCACTTTGCTGCTGTCTGCATTTCTAAAGAAGTAATAGTGCACTTTGAAGTTTCCTGTTATTTTCAAGTGATTAAGTACTCACAGAGCTAAAAACCTCATTCCTAAAAGAAGTGCACGTAGGTATTTGTTATATATTTTAATTCTGGGACCCCGAGCTTGAGACCAATCTCAAACTAGTGATTTTCAAAAATAACTTTTTTCCTTAAAAACAAGTGGTCCACTAGCTGAACACTCATAACTTCGTAATTTGCCCACTTTTGGCCCTTTCTGGGAAGTGTCCGATACTATCCACTATGAGAGACAGGATCCTGGACCAGATGGATCACTGGTTTGTCTCAGTTGTACACCTTTTATGTGTCATACTGATGTTATGACCCCTGAGACCATTTCACAAGCTATTGGGACTACAGAAGCATTGAACACTGCCCCCCTGCCAAATCCTCTGACCTTTTTATGTTCTTCCATTACCACATCTTGTTCTGAGTCTGTGGCAGATGGGATGGGAGGAATAAAAGCTATTTGCATAGAGTTCTTTTACTTTAACATATTGGCTCTTCACATATCCTTGCTTAACTCTGAAAGAATGGGGGATGGCCTGAAGATGAATGGCAGATAAAAACAGGTCAGTGCCTCCTACTGGGAGACTTATCATGGAAAAAAGTCCCTGCACTCCAGATGCCCCTGTGGGGGAGGCATATTTCCTCATAACTCTTTTAAATGGGTTGTATTGCAACTGTGCTTCCTTCCTACAGAGCTTTGCCACACACAGCCACAAACATTGGGTCATGTATACTTGAGAGATTCTCTGTGCCCTGTAGTCACAGCTAGCAGTGACAGCAGTGACAGTAAATCAATGCTTCCTTGAATTCTCCATATTTGTAAGCCTTGTCATTCTTCAGGAATCTATGAAGTTCAGAACAATGCCTGCTATGTGGCATGCAAAAATTATACATATTTCTTATAACTGTAAGGCTTCTTTCATTCAGGGAAATAGCTTTCATAGAAAGTGGGATGGGATTTTTCATTCTGAAGATGAGATATGTTGATAGCAATGTTCTTAACATCAGTTTCTAACAAACAGTGGGTTTATTTAGAGTTTCAAGTGCTATGGATTGTCTATAAAGTTCTGCTCATTCCTGTGCCTGTGCTCTGCCATAGCAGCCTTTGTGACCTGGAGACCTTTCAGCTGTGTTTTCTAAGAAGCAAGAGAAGGAATCTTTCATGGAAGCACTGATCAGAGCAGTGTGCTATTCCATCCCTTCGGGGGCTGATTTCCATGTTTTCTTTTTTTGAAATGAATTTCTGTTATTTGACTTGAAGACAGTCTTCATTTTTGACAAACCTGAACTGTTTTGCAGAAAGCAGACATTCTCAAGAAGTTGTGCTTAGTCCAAACTCCAGTTGCTTTCAAAGTGATCTCTTACAGAAGGAAATTTTTTAAAATTTTTTTTTTTAATGTCTGAGTTCTATTCACATGTTTGTTTCTTGGCTGGGATATTTTTTAGCTGGTTTAGTGAGCTGAATCAGCTCTTCCACAAATGAAATGACTACCACAGCCAACACAAAGGGAGTAAGAGTGTCTGAGAGTGTATGGCTGGAGCAGGAAAGAGAGGGAATAAGTTTTAAGTTTTTCTATTCTTTGTTTCTAGCTGCAGTGCTTAAATAGATAACCTTTTATTTTCCTATTTTTTTCCCTGATAGTTTTTCTTTCCTTTTTATATACAATTTAGCAAAGGATTTATGCTTAGTCTCAAGAGGGCTTTGACAGGACTTTCACTGACTTCAGTGTAATAGATGGGGTGTCTGAGGGGACTCATAGCTTTTGGTCAGGAACTGGCTGAGAGGCAGCAAAGCAGCCAACACTTAGTATCTGTGGGACTACTAAGCAGGAGAAGTTTGGGTTCAGGTAGTCCTTGGCAACCTCCAGTTTCCTTCCTCTTGATAATGCCCATACAGGTAGCTGGGCTCTATTCCTGCCAGATGTTTCTTGGCTCCCACAGTTTTTATAAGCTTTTCTCTGTCCTCAGGCTCCCTTAGAAACAAATAACGCTGTCCTACAAGAAAGAAATTTTGGAGGTCTGAGGCAGAAGTGCAGCATCTATAGAAGATCAGAGCAAGTCTAGTTTTTCAGGCTGAAATATTATGGATTTACATGCCTGTCCAACAGTGAGAACTATGCTACTGTGTGAGATCATAGGTTGTGGGTTTGGATGCAAGAATCTCTATCCCTGCCGGTTCATCCAGTGACAACTGAATGATGCTGGTTTATGAAATCAGGAAGAAATTTATATGGCTGGGCTTCAGCAGCCTACACTCAAGGACAGCAATTGAGATTCTTGTGCAGTGCATGGCAAGCTCCTTGTTTACCTCTTAATGTGCATGGGCACGCTTAAGTTATAACCTAATTAAGAATTCATACTGTACTCCAGGAAGTGATGATCTGCTTCGGCAATTCTGTTTTTCTATAAGGTGTTGACCAGTACTGTGGAATTTAAAACTATGGATCCTGAAGAAGGCATAGGAACATAATTTGAATGCAAAGTGTATTAAGTGCTCACATCCTGTATCCTAGCAGGAATTTCACCAAACAGAGGAAGTATTCATTGAACTAGGAGCAAAGCAATGTCAAGTTGAGAAGGAAATTACTATGGAAATGAGTTTTAAAAGCCTGAGGCAGATGTAGGGAGAGGCACATTGTACAGGAATTTTCCTCATGCTCTCTAGCTTATGCAGCCTTTCCATTACTTCAACTGCAGCATGTAAGAAATCTTTGGCATGGAAGACGGTCACCGAATTTCAGCATTTTTGTGCTATTGCTGTGGGCTGGCTTTCCTGTTGTGAGACATTAAAGCTAGCCTCAGCTAGGACTGGGGCATCTCCATGTATGGGAGCAGCCTTGCAGAGATCCTTTCAGCCTAGCACTTTGTCTCTCTATGGTCAGGAATGGATGCTTAGGAGAAAAAGAGAAATATATTGACTGCTTTCCTCCTGTACTATTCCAGTGCTTGGCAAGGAGCAGGTGACTGGGTCGGTAGGTTTAATAGTCCTTAATTTTATTTTTTTTTCCCCCATAGATTTTTTTTTTCCTTTTTTTTTTTTTTCTTTTTCTTGTGAATTCCAGGGATCCATATCTTGTGGCAATGAGTTCCACAGCTAACCTGCACAGTGTTAAGAAATCTCTCCCATCTGCCTACTGATTAAGTATAAAGCCCCACCATTTCCATGTTTTACAGAAATGCCAAATAAACTGCTGATTAATTTCCTTCATGCTTTTTATTATTTGATACTAAATTATAGATTATGACTTAAAAATTTTTTTCTACTTAAAGAATTTTGAGCAATATGCAAGTAGATTTGTTGGCCTAGTGCATTGCAGAAATATGGCAGTACAAGAAAAAAGTGATATTTTTCAGAAAGAGCAGACAGGTCCTCTAGTTTCTTCTCACAAATTCTGGAATATTCCTGAGGCAGAAGTAGATTCCTGATACACTCTGGAATGGATATATAGCTTAGGGCAGGAAAGTGGAAAATATTAATCATGTTGGCAATAATTGATGAGAAATGATTGTGTGGGAGAGAAAACCAGGTTGTTAATGTTTAAGTGTATGTGTTTACAGATTGTTTGGGAATTAATGGAACTTTGAAGGGCTCAGTAAATTACAATGCCTCAGACATTGAAAGGAAATAAACTGTAATCCCCTCACTTACTTTAATTTTGTTGTCATAAAAAAAATCAAGAGACTGAAAATTAGGATTTTGTTAAACAGCATGAGAAAGTGAAAATATTTCAAAGAGCTATTCTTTAATAGACTTGTTTTCATTAAAAACTTTTTGTTAAAACTATTCTGATTACTCCCAGTAATGGCAGAAATGTGAGAATCTGTTGCAGAATTGCTCATGCTCAGCTATGTCATTGGGTAGAAATTACATTAATCTGTACAGGTTGACAAGTATAACAAAAAACTGGTTTAGACACTGAACTGGGGAAGATAGCTTCCAACTGGAACCTCACATACCTCACATAACACTATTTCCAAATAAAATCCTGTTTGAATAGTCTGGAAGTTTATCACTTTGTTATTTACCTTTGTGGCTATTGCTTTCAGAGGCAAAATTTATTTGTCAAATCTTGGGAACACACATTTATTCAGAATACAAACTGTTCTGTCTTAATATGGAAGTGAATCCATTAACTTTCTTATGAATTGGAAGGTCACAAATTTGTTTCCCTTTCCTGTGTCACATAAAATTTACCAGGCTGAATTATGCAATACTATTATTTTGTATATAAATATTAAGAATAATCCGAGTTCTGATTACTCTCCTGTCTGCTAGTATCTATTGATTGATTTGATTGGAAGTTGGTTTGGACTCCAAAACCTGTGAATCCTGCTGTCTGAGAAGAAAGTTTACTCTATTTTACTTTTACTCAAGCAGGAAGGAATGCATGCATGAATATTCATCTTCCTCTTCTAATTCCCTCTATGTAATGTGATAGTTTCTTTCAACACTCACTCTCTCCCCTCACCAATACTTCAGAAACATCTGCATGATTCTGAAGCACAAAAATACTGACTTAAGGAAGGTCAGTGTAATTGTTTTTTAATTTAACTTTAAATGCCACTGACCTGTACAGTAGAGCCTAACTGCCCATTATGTCAGGATCCCATGTTCAAGGGAATCTGAAGCCGTAGGTGCCTCTTGGAGAAATAGCCTGGGCAAATATGTTGGTCTGTCTGGCTCTCAGGTTTGTGAAATGGAAGTGGATGCTATGGTATTCCTTTGTGATGCTTCTGCAGCAATAATTCATGTGGGAGGACTTCACCATGTTTCTGCTGCTGAGTTAACAGGCTCTAATCAATAACTCAGATGGTGTTTATGAAGATGCCTCCAGGTAAGCAGCCCAGGAAGTAAGGGTTTGAGAATGATGAGGCTAGTTACCTTTTTAGTCTATTCTGATTTTAGCCAGCTCTTTGCTATTGTCCTTCATCCCAGACTCTGCCTCTGTGCAGCGTGTAGGCAATGATCTGAGCAGCTCATAGTGCTGTGCAGTGTAAGAACTGATAATGAGTTAATGAGATATTGGTGTCTTATCTCAAGTATTCTGTATGCTTGTTCCCTGAATAGGATAAATATGTGGCTCATGAAGAACTAACCTGGAAAGACCTGTTAATCTTCTTGATCTGGAAACATCTGGTTTCCCTACATCCCAGTGAACAGGTGTATAAAGAGCAGAAAGGACATAGGTGGAAAATCAAATGCTCTCCTAGAAGATAGATAAATGAACTGTAGGAATAAGAGGTCTAAACAGTACTTACTTCCATAAACTGAAAATTCTGTGAAACGCTAATGCTGTCTGCCAGTTAGTCATCTAGTTTGTGTGGACCTATGGAATGTAGTTATTGGCAGTTCTCAAAACAAGCCACCCTATACTTGCCCAAGTGTTTCACAATAGAGGAGGCATGTTGAAGCCTGTCCATGTTCCTTTGCACCACAGCCAATTACTGCACTTAATTATTCTTTGCCTACATCTCTGTATATATCTCTCCTCACCATTTGATCATTTTTTTTCTAGTGAGTGCTTTTGTAAACAACAGGTTGATACTATGCAGTGGAAAACTTGCACTGACATCAGTGGTGTTCATTGTTTTTGAGTCTGCCCAGCCCTGAGAGCCCTCTTAAAACATGCAGGACTTGACTGACTTTAAGGTCAAGTGGTACTGTGGTATCTCAGCTCTGGCTGGATTCAGGCAGCATGTCAGGCCTTTTCCAACAAATATGCCTGCATGTGAGAATATTGGGAAGCTTTAAATGTACATTAAAAGAGATAAAACTTCTCAAGAAGAAACAAAGCTATTTCCTCTGCAAGCTCCTGTCTTGAACAAGTTTGCAGCCAGCTACAGCTGCTGAGGCATTGCAGGAGGAGCCTACAATGAACCAGATTGTAAAGAGGCAGTGGGAAAGATGGCTGGATGGGGTAAGGCAAGTTGCCAGGTACTCAGTAGCACAGTGGGTCTGTGCTAGCCAGCAAGACCAGCCCTTCTGAGCTATTGTTTTGTTGAAAATCCAATTCTACGTCTTTTTTAAATGTCAGGTAAGAAATTCCAATTTCAGTTCTCAGGTTGTCTCAAGGAGTCTTGCAGCAGTTTTAAGAATAAAGGGCTACATTTAACTGACCCATTTTAAAATAAAAAGTAGGAAGAAAGGAGGAGCTTTTAAACAAATTGTGTGTGTCTATGGACATAGTAATCCAAATAGTCTGGCCTTCTGGTTTTTTGGGTTGGCTGTTTTTATTTGCTTGTTGGTTTTTGGTTGTTTGTTTTTTGGGTTTTTTTTTTTNTTTTTTTTTTTTTTTTGTGAACCTGATGTTATTCAAACTTGGGAATTTAATTCTGCAGTTTGTACAATTTTTTACATGCTTTTGTGCTCAGAAGGGCTTTCTGTTCTTTTTTACCTACCCACAATTGGCAAATGTCACCTCCAATCCATCTTCCTGTAGTAAACAGATTTGACCATAAGGACAAGATGGGTCCTAACAGATGGAGCCTATTGGTGCTCCACAAAGATGTGTTGGGATTGTCACTAGACACTGGAGGACAAGAGCAGCTGCCTTCCTTGGACACCCCAAGCCTGCAGCCTTTGAGGTATTCCTCTTGCTGCCAAATGAGAACCCTAAAGTACATCTCCTTTCTTGCTCAAAACCCAGAATTGCACTCTGATTTCTTCCTCTCTGTAACTTTAAGTTTCTGTGTATAAAAGACTAGGCTTCACATCCTGATTAGAAGGTCAGATTTTAGTAAAATTAGTCTTTTTTTCATGACGAGAAAGCTTACAGCTTCTTCCCTGGAACAGCCCGTTGTTATGGCTGGGGACAGCAGGATGGGTTAATGGTGGCCCCATTTCCTGAGGTCTCCTGCAGTCATGATTTGTGAATGCCTGAGAATACCCCTGCTGAATTCTAATTGTTTGTGGCAGTCGGCACATGATTTCAAGTGTTTGGTCACAGCAGTGTTCGTTTTCTGCTCTTTTAATCTTTGATGGATGTTGCGCCTGGCTTCACTGATGTGGTTCACGACACAGTAGGCAGTGATTTCCTATAAGATGTTTTGTCTCAACTACGGAGGTGTGGAGTTCCTATATGATGGCCAATATTTATTAATGACATCCCAAGGTTTCTAAAGAGAGAGCTCCACCGTAGACCATTAGAACCTAATCTATTCCAAAATGTCAGATGCAGTTAAGCAAGAGCTAACTCGATTGCACTGAGACTTTCCTTGTTAGTTCAAACTCTGATTAGAAGACTGATTAAAGGCATTCTCTTTGTGAAGGTTCACTCTTTATCTCTGCAGATATCATTACTACATAAGATGGGATAAAGCTAGCTAAAGGCTCACACAAATGCTGGAGCTGAAAAATATTTGTGTGTGTATGCAATTATTCAGGCCCATATAAATACACATGCATGTTTTTTTAAATGTGCTTAATTAGTAACACAAAAAATGTTAATTTATAAATGTGGATAGCGTTGAATTTTGTTGCACCTTTCAACCTATACATCTGGTGTTATTAGTATAACAGGTCATTTTCATATCATATGTAAAGCAGTAGGATTAGGATTTTAACAGCAATTTGTGAGTTGCTGGGATACGAAGTATTTTGTTCAGAATACTTGGTATCTGAGATCATTATGACCAGCCAAACTGCTTCCTGTGATTTAAACATTGCTCTTGCTCAGTCTAAACTACATGATGACAATACTGCCGAATATCCTAGGCTCTTCCTCATGTTTTACCTACAAAGAGTATTAAGCTTTGGCAATGCCTTTAAATTTCTCACAGCGTTCATGTTTGCATATAAGCTCTTAGAAGAAAGGATTGTTGAATCATTATGTGTTTGTGTGGTGCTTACCACAATAGGGGTGGATGTATACTTCTGTAACCTAGATAATAAGCTGGTATTATCAAGAAATAAAAACATCCAGAAGGCAAATGCCAAAGCTTCCAAATTATTTTCCAAGGTGAAGTTCCTAAAAAAATGGGGCTTTCAACTCTTATTCTTGAGAATTTTGTAGTTTCCTGCCTTGTGCATGAATCATTTTACAAACACCTTGTAGGATAATGAGAAATAGACCAAAAAATAAAGAGCTTTAAGAAATTGTATGGAACTCAGTGTTCTCATATAAGGGATTTGATTGTTGTTTCCGTTCTGGTCAAATTAATAATAACTCAGCCATGATGTTGCTGATTGATGGCTTGAGTGTGCATGTTAGTATGTGAAAGAGAACACAATGGTAAGTGGTCATATTGGTCCAGTCACTGCTGAACAGATAATTTGTTTAATTGTTGACAATCTTTAGCAGGGAGGCCATGCTCTGAAACATTAGTATCTTGCTTCTGAAGTTAGCTTGGGGGAATGTTGATCCTTTATGTGCCAAAGTCAGTCTTAATATTGTTCAACAACAAGAATAATAATAAAAATCTAGCTGTTCCATTGTAAATACTCTATAGGGTGTACCTTGTTTGATAGCTGACAGGCTAGAAGTCTTGATTTTGCTTTTTCATTAGTACCCCTTGCAGAAGTTACTGAAATTGCTCTTTGGGCTCATGGATTTGATGAATTCTGGAAAACTGATACCTTTTGATGTAGGATTTCAAGGACTGATGAAGACGGTAGCAGGGCTTCTTCTAGTGAGGTACTACAGTAACAGCATATCATAGGACTAAGACAAAGCCAGATCTTTCTACTACAGAGTTGCCTGCTGACTAACATCTAATTGGCTTTGCCAGATTTATCACAGATTTGCTGCTTGCTCCCAGATTGCTTGCACAAATTATGCAGTTTGCCAAAGACTCTCTTTTTTCTGTATTTCAGTGATGGTGGCAATTTAGTTAAACCCGAGTTTTCTGAATCCCAGCCCAGTATTTTTTATGCCCTGCTCTGTGTGACTTTCAACAAATCAAGTAGCTTCAGAAAATGTATACAAGAGGAAGAAAATTGCTCAGTTCTCCATCCATACAGTCCTATACACATATACCACATATACATATGGAGGCAGGCACACAGTTTGCAAATGCTGTGTGCCATTTTCCTCTTCCAGAATTTTGAGATTGTGGTTACTCTTCTTGAATGAAACAGAGTAAATTATAGCATGGATAGATGAGCTGACCAAGGAAGGAAAGCCTTAAGGGCTGTGACCATGGGCTTGAGAGGAAATAGTTGAGTTGTAATTTCTTTCCCAATTAAAAGTTGAAGTCCTCCTTACAGTGCTGTTTTTCAGGAAACTGGGCCACCAGCATTTTTTTCAGAACATCTACAGCTGCTGATGACTAGCTGGGCTTGAGAGTGTTTCTGAACATCAGGTCTGGCAGTCCTAGCCTGGTGGTAAATGTGTAAGCTGGATCCTACAGAATCTTTGCCTAGTGATAATCTCTGCAAAGCAATATCTTTGCTTTTTCCTCCATGCCCTTCCAGACCCTCAGTGTGCACTTCCAAAATGTCAACCTATGCCTCATTTAAATCTTGAGACCAACCTACTGCAATATTATCTCCAAAAAGTAACTGCAGAGAGACTCTAACAAACAAGAAAATGTTGGCATTTTCAAATCACTGTGAAACATCCTTAGCTCTACTCTGCTGCTTTACATTAATGCAAGAATAAGAAATCACAGGTCCAGTTAAATTCGACCCTTTAGCTGATCTCCAAGGTTGGTTGATTTCTAAGGGATAATGGATAATACCTTCACAGTTTGGAAATACCTGAGTGAAGTGCTATAATATCAAGATAGATCTCCTTAGTCTCCTCCCCAAAGAATAAAGTATTTAGTCAGGACATTAAGGCATTGCTAAAATCCTTAGCTGCCTCACCTCACTAGAGTTACACTGCTAGGCAGCAGTAAAGTAAATTATGCTGGGAATGGTTAAACCACTTAATTCCAGGATTAAGGAGCTACAAAGATAGCATTAAGTCATATTTGTGCATGATCCTTCATGTGACCTGAGAAACTGAACACAGCTCACCATCAGGCCTGCTGTAGTTCATGAAGTAGAGTGCAGATGAAGAAAAAATATTTTGTCTTTGTTATCTCCTGTGGAGACTGTTGGTACAGACTGATGTAAAATATTTGACTTTTAATGTGGAGGCAGAGTCATAGGAAGACAAAATTAACATGTACTACGAAATAACTGGAAGGAAAACCAACTCGTGCTTGGCTTTTAAACTGTTTTGTCGGCTCTGACTTGTCTCTCAATGTAGAACAAGTAGTATTTAAGCATTTGTAGGACTATGAAATATATGATGCTGGATGTGAATCCTTGTTACTTGATGTGCATTTTAATTTATTAATATCCTGTGTCATCAGGAATGTCACACATCAGTGACTTGCTTGGTTTCAGAATTTACTGTCATAGACATTCTGTGAATGTATCAGTGGGAGTATACATATAGCACAGATCAAGATGTAGGATGTTGGGAAAAAAATCTTGCCTCAAGTTTGGGATGAACTCATTATATGACTAATGGTGGAGCCAAGAATGAGTTAAGCAAAATCTCCCCAGACAAATGTCAGTAGCAGTTCTACAATATCTCATACCATCAGAGATTAATGGATAATTCTCCTGCTCTTAAAAAGCCTCATTGTGCTTTTTACCTTTTCTTTTTTTTAAGCCCAGTTGCTGCATTGCAGAAAAAAAATTGTGTCATTGGCAAGGGTGTAGCTTATTAGTTTTAATAGCAATGAGTTATGCAGAATATAAAATGCTATTATGTAATCACTTTGGTTATTATACCGCAACTTGAGAAATATGGGAGCCAGTGGAATGATGAATATCATGTAGGATGGCTGACACTTTCCAATCCAAGGGAAAAAATACCCAAACCCCTTGCTAGTTAGCATGAAAGCTTCTTCCACTTGAAAAGAAGTAGAGAAGCTTTTTTTCTTTGTCAAGGTTTGTAGACATGAAGTCCACACATGAATTGGTTGTGTTTATGCTGATGCCAAAATTCCAGTACACTTTATAAAGAACCAAAATCCAGCTCTACGTGGACTTCAAAGAGAGCAACTCTCCATACGTCGAGGTGTTTGAGAAATAAGTCAGCCTTTGTGAAGGCACAGAAACAGGTTGGCACCATTTAAAACCTCAGCACAGGTACAGGTTTAATCATGACAAATTGACTATAGCTGGGATCTTTCAAAGGAAAGGATATGTTTGAATCTCAGGTTAATTTTATTAAGAGCTTGTTAACAGGCACCATCAGTGAACAGCAGTAGTCATTTAGAGGTTTCATGAAGTCACTGGGTAGTTAACATCTAGAGGAACAGGAGCCAGAAGCTTTGTGTTATCTGTGGCTTCTGATCTGTTCTCCTCTACACCAAGGTGATTCTTGTCAAGTCTTGGAGGGTGTGTAGCTCCAGCTGTAGTTTTTTTCCATGCCAATAGCCCTGCAGGCCCATTTGCCTACCTCCTTTTTACTATGAAGGGCTCAGAGTACAGAATAAGTGTTCCCATTTTCCTACTGTCCTTTTCTGGAAGGGACAGACCCAAGCAGTCCTTCATGATATGCTTTGCATTTGAAATCTTGCTAAAATGAGTGTAACTTTCATGAGATTTCCAGTTAAAATAATCCTGAATCAGAGGAGGGATAAAGTAACATAGACATTGGAGAGGAAAAAGCAAAATAAAACCTTTAATCACTTTGTCAATTTATGGCTTATTAACTGTACAGGAAATTATTATTTCCTTACGTGCTTTCTTCATTGTGGCTTTACCTGCTGTTATCAGCACATCTTTCAAATGAAACCCTTGTCTGTGCTTAAGAATTGCTGTGCAGCACAACTAGGGCCTGAGATGAGGTGTTCTACAACAGACCAGCTACGGCAGGAAGTACTGAGAAGTGAGAGTTCAGGCTGTGAATTAATCATCGAGATCTTTCCCACTTTTAATCTGGCATCACGATACATTACCTCATTGGGGACTTTCATCGGATTCTTCTCAACTGCAAGAGGGTTTTATTGCTTAGGTCCAGACAAGTCTTGCCCTAGGCAAAGATGTGATAAGCATTTGCCCGGGGCAGCAGATGCATTGGGCAGTGACTGTAAGCATGCAGCATACTTAGCCTAAAACCAGACCTAGGTAAAGCCAGGCTGCTGCTGCTGCTGCCACCGGGATAGAATCTCATTTGACAGTGGCAGTTGTGGCTCTTTTCCTCCTTTTATCCTAATGATAACAGGAGCATCAAGACTACATCTGCAGAGCTTTCTCTTCCTTCCCTTCCCAATGCATCTCTTCTTCCTGCAGCCACAGCAACCCTTCCACACTGGGAGCAATCTGTTTTGTCTGCAGTGCTGAGGAGTAGGTGGAACAATTCTGTGCCCAGTGTTCTGGATTTACAGCTCTACAAAGGATGGCTGATTTGAAGTGTTACAGGGATACTTCATAGTTTTTACCTGTGGTCCAGTGTGTTTAATTGGCTATGGAATACACAAATTGAAAAAAAGTGCTTTCAAAATACCACTAACTGGATCTGAGAAGTGCTTTTACTGCAGGAAGAACTGCAAGAGCAGTACATAACATGCTTCCAATGAGCTTAATGAATTTGATATGTAATAGTATAGGAATTAAATATCTTAGGAATAAAAAACAATTGTAGCTTGCTATTTCTTTCAGCTTAAAATTTTTTCCCCTTTGCCTTTTCTCTTTGTATAATTGCTCTCCCTTTAGAAAAGGGAGTGTACCATGAACAGAAACACGACTCCAACCTCGGGTGGGATAGGTAGTTGCTACACTAGAGAGATAGCCACTGTGTTATTGTAGCTATCATTTGAATCACTCCATGGTTCTTATGCTGTATCCTCTGTGAATACATAAATCTGGCCCATCCTAGCTCAAGGAATTTTTCTCTTATTTACATTAGCCTTTAGCCACCAACAGCAGAGAGATTAATTACATGATGAAGAGGGAGTTGCTGTAAAATGGTCTTAATATGGGGGCTATAAAAAACTAGGGGGTTCCCTCAGAAACTCTAGCATGCTTTGTCATATGAAAGGCAGCAGCAGACAACATCTCTGACAGGTTTTGCTGTCTTAACTGTGAAAATCCATCCCAGCCTGAGATGCCTCCCAATGCACTCAGAGGTTAGAGGGATGGCTGCCCTAGGGAAGGTATAGATAAAATAGAGGCTTTGAGGCTGTTGTGCATTGGTATTGCCTTGAATGACATGGCCCAAGAAGGGCTCTGATAGATCAGTTGTCCCAGCCCACAGAGAAAACTGTGATAACATGCATACATTTCTCTAGGGAAACTCTCTGGTACCTTGAATGCAATGAAGGCAGGGGATTCCAAATTATTCTCATAATTGGAGTGCTCACATACTTTCTTTGATTCAGAGTGTCATATTCTGGCTCCCAGTGACCAAAAGTTACATTTTAGAAGAGCTGTTCTGATAGCAATGCTAAACAGGGTGAACAGTCATGATTATTGTGAAAGGTAGAGCAAAGATTCACAATCTGCCTCAAGGCAGGATGAAAAATACACAAAGCTGATACTTTCTTCCTAGTCCCTCTGGCTCTAGTAGAACTGCAGTGCTGAAGCTGGGAGGGAAGTTTGGGATAAATTTTGATCTGCATCCTACAGGATTTTTCGGTTCTTCTGTGTACCTGGATCAAAATATGATTATTTTTGAAAAAACTCTGAAGACATAGTGAGTCAGGTTTGGGTTGCTGCAGTGTGCTTTCAGTGTGAACTCAGGAAAAAGCTCTTTCTGTGCATCATACAAATAAGTCTTTTTTAGCCACTGTGAAACTGATGAAATGCCCTATTCAAAGAAAGTATTACTTTAAATCACTATAACAGATATAGATTTAAAGAAATACACAAATCCTAGAACTGGCAGATTTACTCATTCATCTGACATCTAACAACACAGAGACAATTATTTTCCCTTTAAAATCTATTTTTTGTGTGTATTTTGCCATCCCAAACAATGATTTTGTTAAGATGTTCCGATTTTAGCTACAGCAGACATAAATCTCTCTCCTTATATTAGGCCATTGGTTACCACATTTTGATTTTCATTACAGAGTAGATACTGTAAATTAATTTGTCATTCTATTATCTCAGCACAAGTTAACATTCTGAAATTGAAAATATTTAATCTCTGAGAGCCACTATGGAGAATTTTCTAACAGCAACTCACCTCTGGTTCCTAAGGCACTTTGAATTTCTCCTGGTCTTTTTTTCAACACCTCTCCAGTACCACATCTTGGTAGGGAGAGATTAGGCATTGAGCCTGAGTGCTCAAACAGATTCTTTGTTCACAAGGCACTAATTTGTAGTTCTGTGTCTTGCTAGCTCACAACTCCAAATAGCAGAAAAGCCAGACTAGCATTCTGGGTTTTTGAGAAGCATGATGCTGTTGGTTACTTTTTCCCCTCCTGTCCATCCTGTGTACTTCTTGTCCTCTCCTCTGGTTGTTTTGACATCTTAGGATCTCTGAGCCACCACCATCATCTTCCTCATTGTGGTCAGGGGTTGTTTCTCCATTGCTAGGATGTTAAATAGAAATTTGGATCCTCATAGCTAGGGAGAATACGAGCTAGCACAGAAAAATTCCAAAGACCAGAGTCAGGGAATGGCCTGCAGTAAATCCCCTGATGTGACCAAATAACATCATCCTTCCCAAGCTGCTTTATTGTATTTTCTTCACGACGTCCTCCAAATTTTATTATTAGCTGAAAATTGAGAAAACAGAGCTGGAAGAGACCAGTGTTTTGTAAAAGACTTATAGTCTTTGTGTTTATGTAGGTCTTTAATGACTGAATTACTTTCTCTGTGATTGTTAACTGTTTACTTGAAGAAATTAAGCTTAGGAACATTTAACAATTCATAGGTAATTGCAAAGGTAAAGGTCCCAGTATCCCTGTTGTCTTCTTGACCCTTGTGGTGGACTTCCAGTTCTTTATCCCCAGCCAGCACTGGGATGGCAGAACCTATTCAGACATTTACTTCTTCAGTGCTCAAATGTACAATTCTTTGCCTTTTTGTACTTCATTCAAAGGATCATGTTTGTCTTTCTTTAATTTTCCTACTAAACTACTCAACTTGCTTTGAGAGTTTTTAGTAGGAACAAGAGGGATGGGTGCTGTTGCTCAATGCAATCATGCTCTGCTTTCAGAAGTGGGATGTGAACACAGTGAGCAGCACTTCTGCCTGGCCTTGAAACCAGGGAAGTCTGTCAACCGCGCTTCAGCATCGTTTTATGGAAGTGCCCCCTGCTGCCATGTACAAAGACTTACAGCAGATTACAACACGGCAACTTTTAACTGTATCTCGTACAGTGTCTTTCATTCTACATGTGCTCAAAGTGCTTTACAATTTACAAACAGAACTAGAAAATGTACAAAACAAGTATGTCTTCAAACAGAGGAACTGCTTTCTTCAGATGGCAAAAATGACACTTTTCCACAACAGAATAGCAATAGAAATGAGCCTGTACTGGCAGAGGCATTCCAAATTCTCCCCAGTTTAAGATAACTTAATTCCAAGCATGATTGTTCTTCATGACTTTATAATGAGTTGAAACAAACATAAATTAAGAAAATAGAGATTTAGGTGGGAGTATCAATCTAGATCTACTCCCAGAGCCTGTTGTTGATTCTCTGCTTTGCATTCCTTTAGCAATTTTTCTCCTGCATCCTATCACATAGTTTTAAAGCAGTGCTTAATTAGATTTTGTTAATGTGGGAAGGGGCTGTATTGGTAATTTTTTTATGATTGTTGGTTGTATTTTTGAGTACTATTAGTTTATGTCATAAAAGGAGGTACATTTTACAACTAAAAATTCAGCACGTTTGAGTGCTACATCTGATCTGTTTTAAATGCTATTAAAAGAAATGTCTGTAAATTCAGAACAATGTATTATTGAAATAAACTGCCCAGTCTTGTAGCTATCAAAAACATGCATTTTCAGTGAGTATCAGAGTATGTCTCATTGAGACAGTGATGATAATGAGAGGTTTGTTTGGGGAAAAAATAATCAGTTTACTCAAAGTAGGACTTTTTGCTCATCTTAGTGAAGGTGGGCTTAACAGCAAAGGAGGAAAAAATCTGAACAAGAAAAAGAAAGGTGGGGTCTGAGGAAGGAAATGGAAAATATTGCCAGTGCCAAGGAGAGGGCAAGGACATTGGAAGCTCTGGGGATGCTGGCATGGTGAAAAAGGAAAAGAAGGACTGAGGGATGAGTGGGCAGTAAAGGAGAGTGAGGATGGACTTGTTGCAGAGGCTGGGCACAGGCCTGGTGGCTCTGGACTGGCTGCAGCCTGAGTATTGAACACAGAGATTCTGTGTCATTTTTAGGGTCTTGAGTACAGTTCAGAGCAGCATTTGGCTCCCACAGTCCATGAAACTCTCATTTCTTCCCATTGTGTTGGGAAACAAACTGTACATGTTCCACTTCTGGAAAAAAGGATGCATCAGAGTCCTAGAGACCACTGTCACTTTTGTCCTGGAGCAGGTATAATCTTCCCACTGAGACTTGGATCCTCAGTGTGGGGAGAACATGCAGTTATGTCGGCTGAGACATAATATCTTGATGCATATGGGAAGGAGGAAAACATATTTTGAAAATGCTGTAATTGCATCTTGCACTTCATATCTTGAAGTCTCCAGTTTGTAAGTCTTTGAAGTCTCCACTAAAGTTCCTCTAACATGGCAGCATGAGAGTGTGAATGTGAGCATAAGTGTGAGGAATATGTATGTTTTGGAATGGTTATCTTTGGTAAGGAGAGGGACAGCAAGAGGCAGTGTTTAATATCACTCTTCAGTATGGTAACTTCGTACATCTGCACTCTTTGTGGTGCAGAGATTGGATTATTAGCCTCTGTAACAACACCATCTTGCACTGCAGTTCTGTTTGCTCTTGCAAACTGAGCAGGATCACATCTGCATAGGATCTTTGGCAGGGGCTCTGCCGAGGTCACTGACCTGCCGTGGAACCATGTTTGTTCAGTAAGCAATGCTTTCATATTGATGCCCCACTAAGCCAGCACACCACAATGGCTTCCTTTGCCACCATGCAGTGTTTAGCTGTGTATGTAAGTTTAGGCTCAAAATACAAAGCGCAGAGGCTGACTGGTTTTGATCACTAGAAATATTGTATGGAACTAGTTAGAAAACTGGGCTGTTAGCCCTCATATATTGCCAGAGTTGTTTAGATAACTCTGCTCTGCTTAGAAATCTCTTCCAGTTCTTCACTTTTTCAGTGCTAAACTAAACTGAGCTGCAGTGTTGTTTTTCTCTGTTTAATGTGTTACGCAAGAACTTTGGTAAAGAAGCAGTTGTGTCCTGCTTGAGGCAGGCTCTGCAGTGGGAGCAACTGCAGTAAGTCTGGCATGTGTTGTATCTGCAGATTAAACTCAGAAGTTAATTTGTAAGCAGCCAGGCAGCCCCTCTTCATAGCAACGTAGTAACTAATGAGGGGTCTCAGGGCCAAGCCCACAGCAGAATGGACCCTCAAGTAAATCACTGCAGAATCCAGGGAGGCAAATATGCTCTGTAGGAACATCGGGTATATTTTTCAGCATTGTATTTTGATGTATGTGCATATGTTCTCCCAGCCCTTCAGCTGCACACTATAGCCGTGCAATAGCTGCTAGTTGAGACTCCAAGAGTGAATGGTGTCATCTTGATAGTGTGATGCTCTGGCTGTTTAGATGGCCATTGGGCACATGGGAGCCCAGCTTTCCAGCATCACCAGGCTAGGCTGGAATTGGCATGGGAGCTGTGTGAAGATACTAAATCAGCTTTGCACTTTACCCGCTCTTGCCAATTCCCTAGAATAAATTTGAGGGGCCCAAGGTTTATTGTCCCTTATGTTCAGATTGTTAAGACTCACACTGGGACTTTATGGCCACTTAAGCATTATAATGGTATTGCTGTGTCCTATCCCCCCCAGGCCTGCTGCACTGTGGGAGAGGCATAAAAATGCAGTGGTACACTGGACCCCAACTCAGAGCTCACTAGATGGCTGGTATTACCACAGGATATAAATAGGCTAGAATGGAGACTGAGGGGTAGTTCTGTATAATACTGCCAGCAACATGTTACTTGCTCAATACAGTTACCAACTCTGGGATCAAAGCAGTTATACAGCCAGTGCAGGCTGCACAGGAATGGAGGGGCTTTCACTCAGGCTGTGGAGTGGGGAATGGCTTTTCATGCTCAGGAACCTGTGCTGGATTCAAACTGGAAGGCTGAAGATGAACATGTTTGGGGCCAGACCTTGTCCTGCAAGAACTACCCAGGCTTCCACATGTTCTGCTTCAAAAGAGAGCAGGCAGGCTCTTGTGTTCAAAAAAAGTTTTGGTTACAGCCCCTTGTTAGTTTAATTTTAGTTCTTATGAATTGACATATGGCAGGCATGATTTTTAATTAGAGCTTTAGCTGCGTTTTACTGGTAGGGTTGCAGAGCGCTGTGGAATTTACACTAGGAAAAAAATGCTCTGTCGGTAGAGTACAAGGCTGTTTAGTAATCAGAGTGGAAAGTTAACTTTGAAACAAATTGGCAACTGATCAGATAAAATTCAAATCGGTAACATTTGTGTTGGAAACCAGCTCAGATCTGGGAAAAATGGAATCTATGCTATTCTTTTCCTTTTGCAGAGGAACTGACCAGTGAACATACTGTGTACACGCCAAACTTTATTGTAACACCCCCTACAAAAACAAAATTAATACTTTTATAGGGTTATCTGAGCACTTATCTGATTCCTTTTCACATTAGTGTAAAACTAAGTGTTGCTTTGAAAAGAAGTTTCCTTACATACTTTACAAAACAAACAAACGTCCTTTGCCAGTCAAAAACTAAGGGTCAAAAGTTTCCCCCGTTTGTTTTTTTTTTCCTTCTGAATCAACAGGGTGTTAGAGAGTAATGTCAGGAGATGTTTTGCTCCTTTGCATTTGTAACAGATTCCCATCTTCCCAATTCATTGTGTGAACTATTTCAAGTACTGAAAGGGTTAATGGTGTGTTCAGGCCTCAACCAGCAAATGCATTTAAAGCTCAGTCCAGCACTCACATGGTTTGTATTCTTGCTCTGCTGGAGTGGTGTGTTCATGGCATCTGGTTCCCTGGCAACAGCTTTCATTGGCTCAATCAAAGCCTTTTCTTCTTAAGAAAGCTCCCACTGTGACACCCTACCACCACCACTAATCACCATCTTAACTGAGTGTTTAAGATGCAGCTGGTATGAAAAATAATGCTTGTGCATGTGAGAAGATTAAGAGGCTACCTTGCATGGTACACCTGCTCTGGAGAGTGCTCTTACTCCTTGCTGTTGGGTGTACTTGAGGCATCTGCTTTTCCACTGGTAGAGATGAGGCCCCAATACACAAGAGTCTGCTTAGAAATAATCTTTTGTTAGGCAGAAATCCATAAACCTTTGTGTCTTGTGAATAGTCATTTCCTCTTTGCAGCTGAGATGGTGTTTGGGCCTCTGTGCTATTGACAAGGGGAAGAAGTGGGATGTAGGGGGTGTACAATAAAATCCATATTGTTGAAGCTGTCTTCCTTGACAAGGAGGAAGCAGGAAGAAGTCTCCCAACATGTGAACTGAGGACAGTGTCAGCAAAGAATTCATGTTAAGCTTCCTCCGGGGTTACATATGTTGGGGTTTCTGAGAATTCAGAGTTTGCATAAACGTTGAGAAAATCTCTAGCAGTCTCTGCCTGTGTCTTGCAGAATTTGGGATAGAGTGATCAACAAACTCGAGCATTCTTGTGCTTGGGAATCAAGCTTCCACTGTTAGAAATGTTGCCCTCATGATGAAATGGCTGTTAGAAATGAAGTCCTGATTGACTTGGCAGCTGATAGAAATTCTTTCCTTGTTTTCCTAGTCTTGGAGACTATGTTGAAGGGTGCTCTGTAACCATCAGAAGCCATTGCACTCCACAGGAATGATGCAGCTGGAGCAGAGATGTAGGTGAGGGCAAGCACAAGGAGAGACAGTGTGTGCATTGTAATCCGTGTACTACAGTGGTTACTTGTTTACCAGACAAAGCACACAGGCCAGACATCCCCCTCCTTTGCTTATCTCTGTGCAGTTGGGCAGGAGAGTGAACAGGGATTTAAGAATGTGGGCTGGAGAGCAGACATCTTCAGCAGCATGGCTTTAGTAATGAAATACCATGCCAGAGAATATTACACTGATTTTGTGTCTGCTTTGGTTAGATTTTAAAGTAAACTGCAATCTCCTGATAGAGCTCTTCACTGTTTTAAAACATCCCTTGTTTGAAAACAGTAAGTGAACATTAGAAGCTTGTAAGAGAGGAGAAGGAAGCCTTCTCTTGTGAGACACTGTGCTGTATTTGGCATAGAGAGACTGAGGCAATATGTGCCTGAGAAAGAAGATAGGGAGGACAGACTTGTGGTTAAGCTACTATATTGAGACTTGAAATTTGGGTGTAGCCTCCACCTCTGTGTGGCCTTGTGAAAGTCTGTCATAGGCAAAATAGACATTTATCAAGGGCAGGCAAACCAGAAGTGAAGCTGTGGTGACTCCTCTGGCTGTGGCAGTGCCCAGGGGAGCTGCCTTGGTAGCTGCAGCTGCCAGAGCAAAGCAAAGCCAGCAGGGTAACGCCTGGGTGTCATAGCCCTTTCATCTTTTCAAAGGCAGCTGGAGCAGCAAGTGCAACTGAATAAGGCTCAGTCCCCAGCTCTCATTCCCATCTCTGCCCTGGCCTTTTCCTGTAACTAAAATGTTCTGGTGGTGCAACTGTGAGAGCAGAACTACCATGATTTAAGTCAGAGTGGGGGGACGTGTAAGTCTCCAGTCAATCTCCAACTCTGGTTAATTACAGGTGCCAGAGAAGAGTAATAACAGCAAAGCTAGAATGTGTGTTCTCCAGAATTCACTTTGCAACTCAAATAATTGGTTTCTGAGCCAGCACTGGGTCTTTGTATAAATAGATTTTCTGAGATTGTGTCTAGGTATTTTGTAAGCCCAGCACTAGGCTGGCACTAGCCACTTATACAGGGACAGCAAAACTCACACAGAGGAGAAGCCCAGAGCTTGTTCTGTTTTAACTTCTATGTGTCCAATTCACCCTCAGTCCAACTCCAGAGTCTTTGCTTGGGATACCTTTACTTCCTGCATCAGCACTGCTGCAACCCCAAGTATCCTGATTCCCCCCAGATACCACAGTAATACAGGCAGAGGACTGGAATGCAATAACATTACATAGACCCAGCTATGGGACCAACAAGGTACAATAGCTGCACAATTTGCAAAGTGGGAATAATTCTTGCTTCATTCAGCATGCTCTTAAAAAGATAAATCCTAATATATGAGAGGTACTTAGTAGCTAGATGGCTAAAAGCTTCACTGAAAAGCCTATGCATGGTTTTAAACATCAAATATATATTAAAGGAAGAAATTTAAAAGCTAAAATTAGAAATCATGGCAGCAAAGAATAGTGTTCTGAACATGGTAAGCCTGTTTTCTTCAATCATTTGTAGCCATTAATTAAATTTATTTAAAATTACAGAATCTTCTTACTTACTTTCTGTTCAGTAGAAAAAGAGACCATGGCAGGTATTAGAACTATAAAACAACCTGTTTTGAACATTAAATATCGTTAATGATTTGGTAAATTTGCTTTGGAGACTGAGTGTGGGGAGTGTTGTTGCTTCCTCCTTCTCAGAGTGTTTCCAAAGACCAGGGAAGTGCATGTATGTGTGTGAGGAGCTACACTTTTTAAACTGCACTGACAATCTTGACCTTTTGACTAATTTATGGGCCTCAAGGCAGGCAATGAAAATGTGACTTCAGAGGGGTAATTGGTAGATTTCACTGCTCTGGTGAAACTCAGATTTGCTTTGGTTTAGATATGATTTCAGAAAATGTTATTTATTTGTGCTGGTTTACCGTGAACTCTGGAACAGAGGAGTTTTGGGAATCACCTTTGGATACTAAGGGACAGGGAACTTCCATTGCTTAGGGGTTTTCACAAGTTTCCATTGGCCACACAGATGGATAGCTGAAAATATGTAAACTTGGCAAAGTGCAGAAAGAACAAGACCAGTATGTTGTTTCAATCCTCCCTATCACATAAACTGAGCACTGAGCAGGTACTTCTGTGAAGAAATCTGAGGCTTTTCCTTTCACACAGCAAGATATGCATTTGAATAAGATAAAAGGTTCTTAATTTGCACATAGAAGGTATTCGAGTATACAGAACAGCCTCTTGCTCTAAAGATGATGATTGAAAGGAGATTGTTTTATTCCCTAATTCACTGGGTAAAATTATTTTAATGTATAGTTTGTGTTATTTTATTTCCTACTTTTTAGATTATCAGAGTGTCAGAGTGCTCCCAAGAAGCCTTCCCTTCTAATCACAACAACGTTTTTTTGGTTTTGTTTTTTGTTCCTTTTTTTTTGTTGTTGTTTTGTTTTGGTTTTGGTTTTTTGTTTTGTTTTTTCCAAAAAAAGGTTCAGAGGGGTATGCATGGGGGTGCACATACAACTGCAAACCTCTGAGAAAGGATGTAAATGCTAGCATTTGTCTTTCTGCACAGGAGTGAATTTCACCCTAAGTAAACCTAGAACAGGGTCATATAATATATTGGTCTGGAGTCACAGTAGTAGATTTATGTTTTACCAGTGAATAGGGCTGTGTCTCTGGCACTGCTGCCTAACCTCTAGCAGAAGTTGTGTTGTGTGAATAAAGGCCAGAGGCCTGTTGTAAAAATGATGATTTAGGTGGTTGATTGGGACTCTAGAGATCTTGTTGCTTTTTCTGCCTCTTTTCTACTTTTCTTTAGAAGGTAACTCAATCTTACTCTTTAAGCTAGGGATAATATTTCCTCACCTCACAGGGACATTTTGGGAATAAATGTGTTAACTAGTGCAAAGCATTCAGGGCTCTGGGCCTGAGCAGCAGAGAACAGCATAGAATGGAAAAGTATCATTGTTCATGCAGTGTTGCGATAGTTTGTAGGAGATGAAGCCAGAGCCCCACGCTGAAGAGCTGAGATGAAAAAGAATATTGAAGAGCTGCTTTGTATGCAGAGCATTGTCAGGCTTGTGCCTGGAGTGAAGCAGGGCTCTTGCCAAAAAAATGAATGTGGGGGCAGTACCTGGTCAGAGACTGAAGCAGTATATTATACCATACAACCCCGAGGCAGAAGAAGGTTACATTAGGCAACCTTTGCTTTGCTGTTTCATGATACTTGAGAGCTTTGCTTTTCAGCCTTTGATTGTTTCGTTTTAAACAACATCGTTTTTTAGCATGGAACTGATGATATAGATCTTACAGTGCACCTGGAGCTTTACAGGAAAGTGTGCAGATAAGGTCTCAACCCCTTAAATCTTATAGACTGGGGCCTTTTTTTTCTCTCACAGACCTCATTAGATTAAGTAATCTAAGGAATTCTGGTTTTACAGCAGTGACCCATAATTCAGCACTGGTTTAAACATAAATCTGCAATATGCTTCCATGGAGTTTCAAACTGCAGAAATGCCTTTTTTTCAGTTGTTGCTTTGCATACCTTCATCCTGTACCACCTTTCACCCAGCAGGGATTCTATGGTCTTTTTACCAACTGGCACCCACCAAATTAGCAATGAGCAGAAACAGGATTAGCAGTCTTGTGTGTGTCTTTGTAAACTCCACAACATCACTATGCTGTATCCTAGTAGTGAAACAAAGTCAATTTCCTCCTCGGTCCTTGGGCAAAGATTGTTGAATTAACTTTAGACACTGAAAAAAACCAACACCTTTTATTTTCTTTTTAAGGAAGATTTTATATTATCTAAAACCTCTTTATTTTTAGACAATCTCTGGGTGTCCGAATTATTTTTATTTTTAAAATATTTCCTTTCCAGAATGTCCAGCCTGCTGTAAAGAAAACATGTTTCAGTCCCAGCAACATTATTTATGAGCACATCATCAGCTTCACGCAGGAATACTTAATAAACCCACAAGCACTTCAGAATGTCTAAGCCCTGCTCACTGCTCAGCAGTGTACAGACAAGCCAGGAGAAGCAATAGGGCTGTAGCAGACTAGGTCACAAATGGGGGCTGCACTGGGAAATGGACCTGGTGGCCTCTAGACCTGGACATCATGCTGGAACTTTTCCATCCAGCACTTTAGAAAACAGCAGGAATCAATGCTTTCACACTAGGAATCAATTAAAGAAACCCAAATTGTTACCATTTGAATAAACAATTATTCCTTTTTCACCCTCACAGAAGCCTGTTATGATGAACTAAAAGCCAGAACTAATTAAATGATCTGATCACACAAATAATATCAGAAGTGTTTCATCTGGTTTAATTAATTCTTGCCAGAAATCGCTGCTACTTTTAACACATGCTGAATGATTTTTTTTTTATTAATTCTTTTAACGGTTTCCATTTATATCTGTTTCCAGTACTGCTGGGATTCTCCCTTTCTGCTGATTAAGTGAGAGTGTTTACAGAAGCCTTACTGCCAGGGAGTTTTTTAACCCTAGAGACAGACAGTATGACAAATACCTTGTAGGTCAGGAAAAGGGACATTTACACCTGCATCTAAGAGGCGTTTTTTTAGCTACAAAAGGAGACAAATAAGATACATGCTCTTTAGTCTACCCTCCTGGTTAACTATTAAATTGCTGGTGACAAATGCTCTGATGAGAATGCAGTGGTTATCACTAGGAAGAGACCAAGGCAGCTCTGTCAACACTGTGCAACCTTCAGTGGCCTTTTTCTCCCAGCACGTGAAATGTGGACAGGTTATGTTGGTCATTGCTAGCCAGCTCAGCCACAGAGCATTTCTTTGTCAAGCAGAACAGGCCTTAGCCTGATTTCCTGAACCAGGCAGCAAATATTTGCACCTGGGGCTTCATGTCAAGGTATTCAGGTCTAAGCATAGGGTCTGCAGCCCTACAAACACATCCCTGTGTCAGAAGAGTGTTTCTAAGGAACATGAGCATGCTCTTGTCTGCTGTAGGACAGCTTATGTGTTTTGACTTTTGGTAGATGTTAATGGAAAAGGCTCTTCCTTATGAGGTATTTTGGAAAAAACTGCAGGAATGTTCCTATATTGAGACTGGTGTCTGGGTCTCTGAGGTTAGAGGTTTGGATTCAAGACAGTTCTGTGATGCACCTCTTGATCTCACACAACTGTACTACTAGTAGTACATGCCTGTGTCCACTCAAGGGTGGGAACAGCCCAGTGTTTATCTTTGTAGTCTTCAATTTCTGTATTTATTTCTCAATTGATAATGCATTTATTGCTCAGACAAAACTTTAAATAAAGGGGTTGTGAGTCATCACAGAACAAGTTCTCACATGGTGCAGATGTGCAGTAATTGTAGTACTAGGATTTGCCCTTCAGTTGTAGTTGCAGGACAGCACTGCAAACTGGCTACAGAAATTCTTACCAACAGGAGGAGAGAGGCTTGCTCTAGGGACTGCTGATTTGGATGTTAAGACCAGAAAAAAATATGAGAATAGTATTATTTTCCATCTGACTTTCATGAGGACAAGTGACAGGCTTTAAAGTTTAAAATAGCACTATTAAAGCAGTATAAAAATGTACATATTCAAGATATGTCACTAAGATGGGACATTGTCACAGAATAATGGGTGCTAGCAGCTCAGCATTCAAAGTAGGACAAGAAAGAGGAAGACGCTAATGTAATTCTCAGTTTGCTAGGGAGCAGAGAATGAGAAATAAATAGAGAAGAGGGACAGTGCAACACTTCTGAGTATACCCCTGCCATGATAGGAAGTGTTTGAGCAGGGTTCTGTGTGGCCCTGCATTTCAGAGCAGTGTTTGTGCCGTAGCACTCTCTGCCATCCTATCCCCGCCAAAAAAACACTTAACTGAGACAGAAGCAAAGCTGTCTGCTATGCTCTTATGCTTTCCATCTTAGCAAATGTGGTCAGCCATAGGCCTTTTGAAAAGCAGGGCCTGAGAAACCTTCCCCATGCCCTCACTGGGGTTGGCTGTGCTGTTGGGGATCATGCAGGTCAGCTGTGAGAACTGCCTTGCTCCAGCTGGCAGAGCCGGAGCACTTGGCTGCTTTGTGGCTGTGACAGAAGGAAACAGCTGAGCTTTGACATGAGAAAGGCCTTGTCTCTCTGGGAGGTGACTTGCCTTTTTCCCTGCTTCCTCTGTTCATGTATGTGGTTCCCTACTCTGTCCCCTGTTGGTGTTGACTTTGTAAATTGTGGTAATATCAGTGCCTAGAATTCTTCCTCCCCCTGGAGAATTACCAGAAGTGCACAAAGGTGCTGTAGGATGGTCTGTGGGCTCAGTGCTGGGGGGTGGAGGAGCATTCCCATGGCAGTCTGTGAGGACAGGGGTTGTGAATTGAGTAGATGCAAGTCCTGAGGAGGAGACTGTCTCCTGGGAAATGTTGCTGTTGGCACTCCCCCTGTCCTTAGTCCCTGCGGATTCCATACAGACCAGACTTGCCTTGCACAAAAGAAGGCTTCAGACTCTGTCCTATGGTCATGTGCCCTATTCCCCAAATGTTTGCACTCTGCCTTTGAGATAGCACAGGCTCTGTATGCTATGGCCATATTGGGGCATCACTCCAACAGCACAGTTAAGGTTGTGTTTGCTCATTCCTTAACTCTTTATTTACTGGTTTCCAGGGGAATAGCTAGGACTGACATTCTAGAAAGGCACTACATGCTCCTGGCAACATTCATGAATTCCTTTGTCAGCAAACTTCATACTTCTGAAAATTTTTGGGAGGAATATAACTTGTTGAGCACTCACATTGATGACATCAATTTACAAGTCAAAAATTCCATTTCCCTGAAGATGCTACTGGAGTGAAGTATGACTAAGTGCTCCTTCACAGCCTGGACACTTCACCACACTTAATGGGTGACCGAGGCAGTACTTTGCTATGAATATTCTGTTAAAAAGGCAGTGTGAGGAATTCCAGAGCAACACCTGCCTGGACTGGGGCAGGCAGTCACACCTTCACCTTCCATGGGCTCTGGGATCAGTGTTTATGAGCCAGCCCAGTCCACAAGCCAGGCCCTAGCATTAGCCAGTGGGCAGGCCAGTTAGCATGAGCATGGGCCTGACAGGCACAGAAGCTTCACAGCAGAGTTTTTTCTTTTTGATCAGCCTGAAGCACAAGAAAAGCAAAAGTACATACAGCTGTAGCTGTGTCCACAAGCTTCTTGCATTTCAGCCTCAACAGCCTTTATTGCTTTTTCTCTGCTCTCCACAAACCCTGTTCCCTACATGCCATCCTTAATCTCATTAAGAAAAATGTTCAGTTTCTGCCTTGTGTCCCTTATTACCAGGTTTACATGGTCCAGTTGAAGTGGGTTAGACTTTTCCAGTGATATGGGGCAAGCTGTAGGTAAAATTGACTCCTCTGTCTCTTTTAAGCTCCCTGTGGAGTGTGGTTCCAAACCCCTTGGCTGTGGTTCCAAAGCCAAGCTATCTGCCTTCACCTATCATCTTAGCTTTAGTCCATCTCTTAGTCTCCCTCTTAATTCCAGCTGAACCTTATAAGGTTGCATGTTTTTCAATCTTTATGGGTGTGTTTCAAATTCACATTTGGGGTTGCTTCATGTAAAAAGCATTTCACCAAAGCATTCAGACATTTTCACCTTTGTTTTCTTCTTCAATTGAAGCAGTTCAGAGTTAACTAAAAAATTATTTTGCTTGATTCAAATATGTATTTTTGGGGTGCATAGGGAAGTAGTGTGCTTCCTTCTTGCTCTGCTGCCAAATTATTTAATCACTTCATCTGTGATATTTTAGTGAAAAACCCAGGTAGTTATTTTGGTTTGGGATTTTTTATTTCATTGCAGATAAATATTTTCCTTTTATGAACAAGATAGTTTCCTCAGTGTCTGGTTTTCATTTTTAGGAAATAGTCAGCCAACTAACAATCTTACCGGCCAGCACTGATTCTGCTCAGCTGGAGATGTTTTGCAGTATGTGCTATCACACAGACCCCACATGGCAACACTTTGTACAACAACCAAAAAAAGACAGGGAGAAGAGGGCATGTGACAGTAAATCCCGTCATCTGAAGAGTCCCCAGAGACTCTTCAGAGAAGGGAACATTCCTTATGCAAGTTACACAAAAGCCTAAAAGGTGATGAGTGACACTTCCCACTTTCATTTCTTTGGGAAGATTTGGTGTCATCACTTATGTCTCTACTTTGCCACTAGTGTTTGACTATTTCCCCATAGAAAGTAAAGTGCCAGCTCACTCTTTGCTATTCTCTGTCTCTTAATGATCAATTATTTTTAATTGGAACCTCTTGTATTGTGCCCGATCTTAAGAGGTCCCCATCAAGATCAGGGCTCCAACAAGATGGGAGCAGTACCAACACATATGTGGGGACAATAGAGACTTTTTTTTGTCCCATAGGGCATGATCCTATTTAGAGAAGGGCAGAAAAAGAAATGGAGGTAAGGATGATTGGAAGAATTTGCAGACCATGGGCAAATGTGGGAAAAGTATGACTGTCTCCTGACTTCTAGTCTGGTGCCCTGTCTGCTGGCACACACTGCTTCTCATTTACTAATAAAAGTGTCATTGTATGTGCAGAATTACATTTAAGGATAAATAAATTAGACTGTATTGCTGCAAAGAACTTTATCAGCTAAATAAGATACAGTCAAGGATGATGCTGAGAGGTAGACATTGTGAAAATAACAGTTCTCATGACACAGTTTTCCATCTGCTTATTTTTATGTATATTACTTGTTATTCCATCTCTAATGTCTGTTTTCAAGTACTGTATTACATCTGAGTGCTATAATAAATACTGACCAAAGGACACTTCGTTAACAAAACTTTAATGAAAATTGATAGCAAAATGGAAGAGTCATTTAAGTGAAATTTCAGAGTTTCTTGAAATTGTTTTCAGAGAAACATCTGTTTTCAGTTCTCATGTTGAGAGGTTTTGATAAAGATTCAATTCAGAATTCAGTGCAGGAAGACCTTTGCTTGAGGAAAATGAAAGACATGGAATTAAAGCATTAACTTTGTTTATGTTGACTTTATTAGTTGAAGTGGCAAAAGTCTTAAGAACTCTCAAAACAGAAAACTTGATCCCTGTCTGTGAGCAACGATGCAGAGTTCTGTGCCTTATTAACTGCAAAACCGTCCACAGATTAATTAGTCTTTGCAGATCAGGGATTTCTTACCAGAAAAGACAGTTGGTGGCTCAAAGAAACTGTGAAGCAGAGACTTTTAAATCTTACAGCACTCGAATGCAGGTCCTAGGTTTAGCCTACCATAAAAGCAGAAAGCCGCCGTGAGATTTGGTGTGAGCTCTGGAAAGCCAGCCCACCTCCTGCCCCTGTTAGAGGAGCAGTGTGGCTCAGGCACAGGCGCTGTTCGGTCCCCTCGCACACGGCTGCGCTTCGGTCTCTGCTTCCCGTGCTCGCTCTGGGCTGCTCTAGAGAGGCCAGATCTTGCCTTCAACTACTTTGTGTCGGAATTCTTTAGCCGTCGTGACAGTTGTTTCTGCAAATCCAATAGCTGATTTATTATCTTCAGAGAGCAGAATGTGTAAAGAAAAACAGTATGAGTAAATCCTCTCTCTAGAAGGGCTTTCTATCCACTCACATAATCCCTCTTGGTTCCAGCCTGGTATGCTTAGCTGTGGAAGGGTGTCAAATGACATCCCTTTTACTGGCTGTTGGCCCTAATGCACATCTCGTAAAGTAAGGGCAGGAAATGCTGCCTGAGACTTCTGCATTTTGCCATTAATTAAAAAATAAAATTAGGAATTTGAGAGGCAAGAGCATGACAAATAAGAAATTTTCTTTTCATCATGGATTAGATAAAAAAGATTCCAGCTTTACATTTTAGTTTTTTACTCTTTCTAAAGACTGACTTGCTTTGAATAATCAAAGCTGGCTTTGAACTAGCACACAGAAAAAATCTTTTTTTCTCTTTAAAAATAGCCCTATAGATATATATACATATCACAGCCTTTCATTCCCTTTATAGACAGTTTCATTTTGGGGGAGAATGTGAAAGTTCTGAGTAATCCAGAGCTCACACAGGCACCACAATAAACACACGGAATGAGGACCAGCCACACTACTGCAATTAACACCAATGTTTAATTAGCAGACAGCTGCATTGGGCAAGGGCCTTTTGATTTTCTCTCTTCACTGGGCTTTTGATGAGAGATTTACCTATAGTTGTTAACTTCTAGTTGTTACACTCTCATGCACTATTCTAGATGTGCATGCACACACATGCACACACCCCACATGAAAAATCTGTGGAAGCCATGTCCTTTGTGCTTTAGGTAAATATTTTTGGAAGTAGTTCCCTTTGACTGTCTTCCATAAAAAAATCTGTAAGTCACATTTTTGTTTGTTGGGGAGGGTAAACATGCTTTGTTGCTTTTAGGAATCCTTTTTTGATTTGTTGGTTTACTTTATTTAGCAACAAAAACTTGATGTGTGATGAAGGTGAATGGGTACAGAAGTCTGCCCTGGGAAAGGCTGGCATCGGGGCAAGACACAAACATTTACCCCAGTCAGCTTAGACACTTCTGTATTTCATTAATGAAAGAAGTGTAATAGCCTCATGCTGTTCCCTGTTGTTAAGGCAGGAAAATGTCCAAATATCTAACTAATCCTTCTCCTTGGCCATCATTAGTAATGAGAAAGATGTTGTTTGAGGTCATGGTAGCAGAAAGAAATTGTTGAGGAACTAAGAGATGAAGTGAAAACATGGCAGGGAAGGTGAATTCTCACTGCCAAGGGCTTGGATGAAACCTTGGTCAACTCTGCTTTAGGCCTACTAGTAAGATTCCACTTGCACTAAGCTGAAGTGAACAGTATTTATTTAGAGAGAAACAGCAGAGTTGTCATTGAGCCTGTTGAAGATAACAGTGTATATAACATATAGCAAATGAGAGCTTGGGGATTACTGCAAGAGTTAAGAACCCTGTAGTACCAGCACAAGCCCAAACCCTTATCTCTGCTATGCCGAAGCACCACTGCAACATGAGTCCATTTTGTTTGACATGCATGCCCAGTTTAATGTAATTTTTTATTTACCTAATTTGCCACTTTATACCCTCTCAGACTTTATATTTGAGTTTGGCTAGATGATATTCCTGTGAAAGCAGGTGCTCAGCCTGACCAGTTTTGGATAAAATATTGGAAAACGTACAAAAAATTTATTCTAGCTGCTGGTCGTAATTTGGCATTCTCTAAAACAGAATCTACTTGAAAAATATTGAACTGTGGGACAAAGGCCTGACAGAGGTATGTATACAAACTCTATTATAATCGTATTTAGTTTCTTCTGATTTTGAGAGTATTCCTTCTCACAACATCCCTAAATATACAGTAGTGCCACTGCTCCAATTTTATAGACAAGGAATTAGAGACAGAGACAGGATTTTTCTAGATGTGCACCTGGGAATTTAAATGTTTATGAATAGTGCTTTCCATGTAACCTGCCTCCATTTTTAGCTGCCCGAAGACTGGCCCTATGTGATCTGACCACCATCTGTGATTGTGCAGGTAATCAAGCACTTGTCTTTCAAATCTTAGATTAGTGCCTACTTGCTAGAACACCTTTTTGTGTCCATCTGGGCCAGATAACATGTTATTCTTCTACTGCAGCTCCTGGCAGAATTCCCTATTCACCACAAGTCCCTCAGAATGTTAGCGTGAGGAAAAGGACAGCATAGTGGGAATAATCTTTCTCCTTGCCTGCCCTGAGAATGGCTTTTCCTTCCTGCAGATTGGTTTCAGAACAATGCTAGAATTGCAGTACCTTCAGTAAAGCACAAAGTAGGGGAGAACTGGGCCTCTTTTTTTCCTTCTTTCTTGATGTCACCCTGGCCTTTGGGATTTTGAAGTGTCAATGGTAAGGTTATGGCTACCCTGGTAGCCACACAAGACTAATTTCCAAGATCTGTGCAGCCAAAGTCTGCCTACACAGGCTACTCCTCTAAGCAGCAGACTCAGATTTTCTATGTGTATTTGTAAGGGTAACATCCTGAAGTGAAGGGCTGCCTATTACCAAGCCAAATTGTGGTACAGCTGGGGCAGCCAAAATTAACAAGTTATTGCAATCAGGATTTCTTGACTTATATGGATTAGTGATCTCCTCCAACTTACAGCTGTTATTTTAAAATGTGCTCTAGGCTCTTTTTATCCATATTCTCATTTATCCCAGTCTCATAATTTCCTGGTGTGGGTAGGCTGACTGTACAGAAAGGAGTCGGTCATGCTGAGGAATATGTGCTTGTGACTCTGTTTAGGGCTGTCCTGGCATCATTCAGTCAAATCCCATCTGGCTGCAGCTGTGGTCACTGTGCTTGAGCCTGGTGTTTCTCTGAATTAGGAGAAAGTGCTCTCTGTGCCTTACTTCCACTGACCTGGTTTTGAGACAAGCAGTGCTCAGCCACCTGAACCAGGCAACCTTGGGCCTTGGCTTTAAACAGCATCAAAACCCTCACTTGTACCTCCCTGCTCTGATTGCAGCACAAACTGGTTGTCTGAGCAGTGTTAAACTGATGTACATATTTTAGTTTTACAGTTTGGGCATAATTTTAGTCAAAATGTGTTGATTCTAAGTGGGGCATTTGGAAATTTTCCATTACTGTATTTATTCCCCCAATGTTGTATTATTTATGCAGTGTTGTATCTGCCAAAACCACACAAATGTTGGCATGAAACAGTTATCCTGGTTTATATAGGGCAGGCTTGGCAATAGTCTTCCTCAATGAACAGTTAGAGTGCTGAAGATTCAGTGTCATGTTTTCCTCTTCAAGCAAGAGGCTGGATTCAAGGTTTAAAATTAAAAGGAGTAGAAGGCATGTATGAAGTACAGGGTGTATATGAAGTACCTGTAAAGTCTGGAAGGAAATGAGAGTGAGATGAAGAAAAAAAGAGGCTATTTGCAATGCAAGCTAGTAATTTGGCTTCTAAACCCATGTGAAATTATAAGTAATGTTTACTGTTGCCAGTTGGTGAATACATAGATGTGTGGTTTTTACTTGCATGCAAAGCTATTGGTTGTGGGTGAAGTACTTAGACAAAAACATTCAATCCTCAGTGTGGGTATTCCACCAAAAATAAACCCAAACAAACACTGACGTATTATAAAAGCACTTTTTTTCTGTGGAGACAAACATTCAGTTGCTGCTATTCTTGAGCTCTAGAACTGTTGAAGCCTCCTCTTTAACTTGCCTGAAACAATAATCCTACATTTTAGAAAGTTGCACAAATGTCTTTGAAACTGAAGAACCAGTGTTTCCATTGTTTTAATAAAAATAGAGTATATGGTGTACATTTACAGTATGGATCTCAATGATAACTATTACTTGCTAAGTTCTTGTGAACCAAAAACTACTGCATAGACAAGAGCCAAAGGTAAAGGTGAGGCAACTTTTCTTGAACTTAAGAAAATTAAAGTGAGCTTAGACATTAGTCAGAGAAAAATGTTTTGCAGTGATTATCAAAGGTTAGTAAAGGCTTATTTTTCCTTTTTTCCAGAGAGCTTCACAAAAGATTTTTTTAGATTGTATTCCATTATGAAAGCAACTGCTACTTTGTAATCAAAATGGTGATAGACATTTTTATTCCAGAAGGCCAGACACTATCACTACTTGAAATTCTCCGAATTGTTTCCACTGTGAGCAAATTCAGTCTTTATGTGAGTCACATCTGCTTAAAAGTGAATACTAGTTGCTTCTACTTTACATCAGCATCAAATTTCAAAAAACCTATAATTTCAAATTTTAAAAATTATTTTAAATCCCAGGATTTGGATGGTTTTTCATCAGTGACTTTAAATCCAGAAGTACCTAATAGGAAATACTGAAATAAAAGCATTCAGCTTTAGTGGTTTCTAGTGGAAATAGAAACACTTTTATTTTCAGAGAGAAATATCTCATGAACTAAAAAAAAAAGTCTATATAGAGAGTTTTTCCACGTATGGAGAAAAGAACAGCTATCACATGTGAATGGTTTCTCATGCAGCGAGCTGGGATGGGTGGTGAGCGCAGAGCCGTGGGACAGCCCCCTGCATAGATCGCAGGGTAGCTGTCCGTGATGCATTAAGGATTGATTGCATGTTTAGCGGCGCAGCTGTGGCTGCACAGCACAGGGGTGTCAGTCACAGCACTGCTCCCGGCGGCTGCCAGTCCTTCACAGCGCAAGCTGTTCCAGCCGTTCCATCGCTCTGGCCAGCACTGATGGATTAATGGGAGGAAATGTTTATAGAAAGGTTCAGGTTTCCTGAGTGAGTGGAATGAAAACCCCCTCAGCAGTGATCAGCAAGCTCATGTCATGGAGCAGTTTGAAGCAGCCTGACTGGCAGGAATGCAAAGGTCTTTTCAAAAAAGAAACTTGAAAAGTGGGCAATTCTGGGGAGCAGCCAGAGGTGTTTTCAAATAAAAGATGTGGCTTTTCCAGAGAGGCAGCATGAATGGGGAAAACTCTTAAAAGAACTTTCAAATCAGTAGTTCATACACTGTAAAAGTAAAAGGTTAAGTTTGAGAGTAGTGTCCAAATAAAATCGTGCCCTCAAAGTGTAACTATGCTTAGTAAATGAAACAATGTTGCAGTGCAACCGCAGCTACTATGATGGCGTCTAGCTAAGGCACCTTAGATCTATCTCTGTTCTGTACTTAAATTTTAGGATTGGCATAATTGAAGGTACAGGAAGTGTGATGAATGCAGACAGTAGGCTGAAATCCTTGTGAAAAAATGCTGTAAAGTATCATCATTTCACAGGTGTACAACTCTCTTGGGGCACTTTCCATGACTGTAACAACACAGTTTGCAATCTAAGCATTCATTTCAGTTTTAAAAATTAAATAAAATAGACCATTCCACAGAAGATTTCAGATGACTGTGGTAAGAAACAATGTAGGCTTCAGGCTAGCTATTAAAATTAAAGTAAAATTCACTTGAACAAAACTGCAGAGAGCAAAGGTGCTATGGGAAAAAAAAGCACCAGTTCATGATACTGCCCATTGAAAGACATTAAAAAGGATCTAGTCCTTAGTGTTTCTCTATTATACTCTACCCATCAAAGTGAGGACTAAATTTGCAACACTCATAGCACCCTCCAGTTCTCAATCCTAAAGTCTCTGGAATGGGAAGAGAGCATTATCCTTATTTTCTAGATAAGGGAACTGGTTTATCAGCTTGCCCTCATCGAGAAGCAGACTGGAAGAAAACTTGGCTAGGATGCAAGTACCTCAAGTGAGGGCAGACATTTGAAACCGGCTGTCTCAAAATGTGCTCTCCTGTTGTGAGGGGCTGGCAATCAGAACAAACAGTTTCAAGCCACAGCTGAGTTTCCAGTCTGCATTCACCAAAAAGTCTCTTGCATTATCCATAACAAAGTGGGGGAGAAGACATCACTTTTCAGAGCTTCTCCCCATTCTAAAACCTGCCAAGTATTCAAAGATGGAAAGAACGTCATTAGAGCCCTTGTATTAAAAATTATTTATTTAGTGATCTGTACATGGGGTGAAGCAGGGCCTCATACAGACCTTCCAAAAAAAAAAATCAAGTAAAAACATAAATACATATTTTCTTACAAAAATGAGATTTACAAAATATACATACTGCACTTGTCTGACACACTTGTTTTTTTTTTCTTCCATGTGCACATTATAAAAGACAAACCAAGCCCTGCAAGTCTGACATCAGATCTACTGAAGGATTTGGTTGATGGGCCCATTCCTCATGCTCAGACTACTGGTACGCCCTCAGACAGCAGCAGTCTGCCCCTCACCCTGAACAGGTTATTTCTTTTTAAAGTTTCATTCTAGACACTTTCCCCCGAAAAACACGAAGAGCAGCTATAGGGTGGAGACTTGCTAAAAATCCAGAATGTCCTATTTTGTCCTTAGGCAAGAATACACACACACACACACATATACTTATAAAAACAACCCTTCAGTGAATATAAAGGTAAAGTAGTATGCAAAAAATAAAATAGGAACAAGTCAACATAAAAATTTTCAGAATAGAAAAATGTCACATTTCAAAAAGAAAACGATGCATTTGATGATAAATTTTTGAATGCTTTTCCTTCCAAGACATTATCACTGGAAACTTAACCAGCTGTATTTTAGCTGAAATGAGAAGGCTCCTCCTGCTTGATTTTAAACCCCAACCCCAGCCCCCCCACCTGCACCAAAAATCATTGCCATGCAGCTCAGGGAGCCTGAGGAGCAGGCAAAGAGTCCATCGTGAGCCAAAACGATGGCTCTGTCCCCAGAATCCAGCTGTGTATTGACTTTTTCTGCAGCGAGCTCACTGCAAAGCAGGAGAGAAAACAGGTTTATGGAAAGGAAAGAAAAAAAATCCTATCTTTACATTACATATTTTAATGGCTCTTGTTTTGGCAGGTGCTCTCGGGTAAGCTCTTCTTGCCCTCTAAATCTTGCATTTCCTTCAGCTTAGGAAAGTGACCCATATTGTACGGTAGGAAAACATCCTGCCTCCTCCTTTTTTCATAAAAGGAATGTTTATTTCTGCGAGCTCCTCACATCCAAGGGTGAACCTCAACGACTTCTTTTTGTTAGTTTGCCCATAAAAACCGATCCCATGCTTATGCCTTTCTACATAGAAAACACTTTTGTTTCCCCCTTTGTCTCCTAGAACAAAGGCAAGGGGGAAAAGCCTTCTGCTGAAAAGCAACAAGTCATTTCTTTTCAGGGTGTGGAACAGCAACCCCCTCCTTCCCCACAGCAGCAAGAATAACAGATTGAGGGCCAAATTTTTACTTTAGAACATTACAACAGGTATCACTGAGGTAAAAAGGAACTTGTGAGCTGACAGACAGAAGCATCTCCCCAGCACACGATCGGGCTGTAGCCGGCTGTGCAGTACTCACGTGATGGCTCCGCCGAGCTGGAAGGAGCAGGCAGCGAGCTCAGGCTCGGGATTACCCTGGCCACGCTGCAGTTTGGCCCCGGCAGTTCAGAGAGCATTTGGCTACTTCGCGGCAGCGGTGGCTCAACAGATCTGGCTTCCCCTCCCTCTTGTCCAAAGCAAGGCAAGATGATTTTAGTTGGGTTGGAGTTTCTGTTCCTCAACAGGAGTAGCAGGAGAGAAGTAAGGAGACTTCTTAGTGAAGGACTCTCCTGTCCCAGCAGCGGCCTCTTTTTCAGTCCTCTCTCATTTAGCTGGTCATAAACACCACTGGACATATTTTGACTGATCCTTTATGCAATGATTTTTTTTTTTTCAAACCTTCTGTGAGGAAGAAAAAGTTTGGAAAAGCCTCCCTTCCTCACTCTTCAGGGAACCATTGCCCTACTCCTGTGCTGAGTATGCGTCTCCTCTGCCTCCTCTGCGTGTATGCATGTGTGAGTGTGTGTGTGCCAGAGGGGACGAGGGTCTCATACGGCCGTCTCGCCTTTGCTGCCGGTACTCAGTCTGTGGTAGAAGCGTCGCCAGGACTGAAGGGTTTTGCCAGACCAAATCCAGAAGCCAGTCGTGATCCCAACAATCATGGTCATGAGGTACTTGATCATGAAGACAGTGAAGTCTGGGCTCATAGGGGCAAAGTGGCTGGGACAGGGCACAGCATATGTTTTGCAGGTCTGGAGGAGCCACGTCTTCTCCCAGGTGCCACGGAAGGCCTGCTCGTAGAAGTAACACGCCAGGACAATGGTGGCAGGCACCGTGTAGAGGACACTGAAGACACCGATGCGCACCATCAGCTTCTCCAGTTTCTCTGTCTTTGTTCCATCGTGCTTCATGATGGTACGGATGCGGAACAAGGACACGAAGCCAGCTAGCAAGAAGGAAGTGCCAATGAAGAGATACACAAACAAGGGCGCCAGCACAAAGCCCCTCAGCGAGTCCACACTGTAGATGCCTACATAACACACCCCACTGAGAACATCCCCATCCACCTGTCCCATGGCCAAGATGGTGATGGTTTTGACAGCAGGCACAGCCCAGGCAGCCAGATGAAAATACTGGGAGTTGGCCTCAATGGCCTCATGGCCCCACTTCATGCCAGCAGCAAGGAACCAGGTAAGGGAGAGGATGACCCACCAGATGGAGCTGGCCATGCCAAAGAAGTAGAGCATCATGAAGAGGATGGTGCAGCCTTCTTTCTTGGTTCCTTGGGCCACTGTGCGGTAACCATCCTCAGAGAAGCGCTCTAGACACACCACCCGCTCCTCCAGCAAGAAGCCTGCTGCATAGGCCACTGCCACCATGAAGTAGCAGCCTGAGAGGAAGATGATGGGCCTCTCCGGGTAGCTGAAACGACGCATATCTACCAGATAGGTGAGCACGGTGAAGAGGGTGGAGGCACAGCAAAGCACGGACCATACGCCCACCCACAGCCGGGCAAATCGCACCTCTGCCTCCTTGAAGTACATGAGCCCATTGGGCCGGGTTGGCTCACAGGGGGCTCCACAGTCCCGCTCCCCCAGGAACCGGTAGCCCAAGTAAGAGGGCACTTTGAGCTGCCGGGGGCAAGAGAAGGAGAAGCCAGAGGGCGGCTGTGGTGGGGTAAGAAAGTCAGGGAGGTAGCCAGCTGTGGGATGGGCAGTGACCCCCCGACCCGCCGCACCACCAGGTCCTGGTGGGGCATCCGACGTGTTCTGCCCCACGCAGATCTCACCTGCACCGTGAACAGGGAAGTTCTCACAGCGGAGCCGCTCTGGCCACTGGAAGCCGAACTTGTTCATGAGGGCCTCGCAGCCCTGACGGGCGCGCTCGCAGAGGGAGCGGCAGGGTGGGATGGCCTGCTCCAGTACGGTGCACACCGGCGCGTACATGGAGCATAGGAAGAACTTCAGCTCCAGCGAGCACTGCACCTTCACCAGCGGGTAGAACTGGTGGACCTCCAGCCCTGCGTCCTCCTGGTTGGTGTGGCCCAGCAGGTTAGGCAGGATGGTCTGGTTGTAGGCAATATCCGTGCAGAGCGGGATGGAGATGGGCTGGCAGAAACCGTGGTCCGGCACGGAGATGCCCTTCTCGCCGTGGTACTGCTGTGCCGTGGCACCCGCGGGGGTACCCAGCAGGGCGGCCAGCAGCGCGGCCAGCCCCAGCAAGGGGCAGCCGGCGGTGGCCGCTCCGCCGCGTTCTCCTCCAGCCCACATCGCCGGGGCGGCCGGGGGCCCGGGGAGCCTCGGGGAGTCTTTCACAGACGGCCGGCGCGACGCCCCAGGGGCATCAGCGACCAGAAGGCGGCGGCGGGGCCCCTTCGGTGGGGCAGGAGCGCGGCGACGGGAGGAATGCGGCTCCGCGCCGGACCTCCACGACTTTCTTCCTCGGCTCCGACGCGGCAGCGCTCACAGAACGGTGGCGGCGCTTCGCTCGGCGAAAGTTTCCGGAGCTGCTCTCCCCGGAGAAGGCAGCGGCGGCGGCGGTGAAACAGGAGACGCGCGCGTAGCCCGGCGACGGTCTGGCCAGCTCCGCGCAGGGTCCCGCGGCGGCGGCGAGGCGGAGGCGCTGCTCCCTGCACGACTGCACGGCCCCGGGGATTTGGGTTACGGCTAAATGGATTATTACTGCGCCCGGCTGAGCCGTGTATTTTACTTCGGGGCTTAAATAACTTTCAAAATCCAATTACTGCGCGATCCTCCCCGCGGGTTGGCTGGGTTCCGCTCCCGACGGACACCGCTGCTGGCTGTACGTCCAAGGTAGCCGTGCGGAA